>JAKOOJ010000012.1:14075618-14363118 GCA_022577455.1 Arizona elegans
GTGGATGCTCCATCACTGGAGGTTTTTAAGAAGAGATTGGACTGGAATGGTATAGGGTCTCCTGCTTGCGCAGGGGATTAGACTAGAAGTCCTCCAAGATCTACCCATCCAACTCTGTTATTCTGTTAATGCATTTCATATGTGCTATTGTGATTGCACAGGTTTTTGTCCCCAAAGTTCCTCTTCTCTACTTAGATTATTTGAAAGTCAAAACAGACACACTCCAGACAATCTGGGCACTGTTGTCACTTGCACTATTCACTCAACCTCAGTTTGAGAAGTCAAAAAACTCCCCAGGAAAAGATTTTGGCAAACCATGTCTGAAAATGTAGCTCAGAAATCTGCATGGACCTCACCATGTAGGAACCAGGATTTGAGATTCCATCAAAGGGCCATTATGCATTATGCAATAGCATTGTAGCTTCCTGGCTACTGTAGCAACACCTAATGCTAATGCTAATGCTAATAATAATATATTTATGTGCCACCCATCTCATCCAAAGGAGCCTCTGATAGAGAACTATCTTCTAGGAAAGACTCAGAAAAGAAATCAGCCTTTTCTCTGAATTGGGACTGACAAATTAGAGCCTCCTGTCCTTTTCTTTGATGGCCATGCTGAGACCGTAACCATGACCTCCCAAGCTAATCACATTGAAAGATGAAAACAAGTTGTCCATGTAGAGATCAGTCGGACAAGGGTGCTGAGCATTAAAGCTTGATTTTGTTTCATTTGCGGAATGTGTTCCACTTCATGCTGTTTGTATACAGATGTGACTGTGGATCTAAGTAACTAACTAAACTCACTCTGTCAAGGACCTTGGAGTACTCATCTCAAGTGATCTATGCCCTAGAGCTCACTGTAACAGCATTGCCAAAAAGACATTAAGAGTTGTTAACCTAATTTTGCGAAACTTCTTATTAACATCGAATTGTTAACTAGGGCATACAAAAGGTTTGCCAGACCAATTCTCGAATACAGCTTGTCTGCCTGGAATCCACACTGTATATCAGACATGAATTCAATTGAGCAAGTCCAGAAGTATTTCACAAGAAAAGTCCTCCACTCCTCTGCTCACAACAGAATACCTTATGCCACCAGGCTTGAAATTTTGGGCTTGGACAATCTAGAACTACGCCGACTACAGTCTGACCTAAGCTTGGTAAACAAAATTGTCTGCTACAACGTCCTACCTGTCAATGACTACTTCAGATTCAACCACAATAATACATAGGCAAACAAGAGATACAAACTTAAGGTAAACCGCTCCAAACTCGTTGCAGAAAATATGACTTCAGCAACAGAGTGGTCAATGCCTGGAATGCACTACCTGACTCTGTGGTTACTTCCACAAACACTCAAACCTTTAACCTTAAATTGTCTACCGTGGACCTCACTCCATTCCTAAGAGGTCTGTATGGGGGCATGCATAAGTGCGCCAGCGTGCCTACCATCCCTGTCCTACCATCCCCATTTATTTGTACTCATCTCCTGTGTTCATGTGTATACTTATACTACTTTCCTCGTACATGTTTGACAAACTAAATAAAATAAAAAAATAAAATAAAATAAAACCTCACTGCCTTCCTCCGTCCCCAGTTTTCCTCAAAGGAATTGTAACATAATATCAATCAACATCATGAGACTTACTGATGAACCTTTTTAAAAGGACTCAAACTGAAATTCTTCATCTCAGGTTCTACAATATTTGTTGCAGAGAAGAGCCCACCGATCAGATGATCTCCTGGCCTGTAATGATTGAGTGGGTCTCTTGCATCCCTTTCCAAAGTCAAGAAGCACTTGGTGCCAAGAATCCCACAGGCTTCCTGGGGTAACAAAAGCTCCATCAGAAGCAGAAGCAGTGGGTTCATTTTTGGGTTAGCCGAAGGAATCCCCTGCCTTGCATCTGATCTCAGAATCAGGAAGCATTTGGAGACGTTGAAAGCAGATTGCTGCAAGACTGACTTTTCTAATATAATATGAAGTCCAGAGAGAACTTCCCCAATGATGGAAACTGGACCAATGCAAAAGCAGAGCTCCTGGTGTCCATGAAGCTCAGTCCAGCTTTCCAGGGTGACAAGACAACTGATACACTAACTTTCCTGATGCTGAATGTGTTGCTGCTGAGTCTGTTGACCTCCTTCAGACAATTTCCAGAGGGAAAAAGAATCCCTTGACATTTAGCAAGAAGGCAAGAAAGAAATCACTATCATTCTAATAATTAGCTGGGGAAGTAGGAGTTTTGCAAAGTCCTCCCTGCAGGGTAAACTGGGATCCAACTGAAAAAGTCCCAATGTAACTCAATGTAGTGGATTCCCAGAAAGCATCCACAACCAAATTGTTCTGTGGGCATTTGGGACACCTATCATTCTGCTGGGTTGATTTCCAGTTGTTTTTCTTTTATGCTATTATATATGACTGGTTTATTTTATAAAGTTGTGCTCTTGACGTGATGAATTTGCTGTTTTCTTACTGTGGACTTTTGAACATTATGATGCTGATGTGGCCTTAGACTTACTGTGCATTCCTTATTATTCAGAACTTTATGTTTTATGGTGGATATTTAATTTTTTTATTGTGAGCTGTTATGCATCTGTATAGAATTGAATGCAAACAAATCAAATAGATGTCCAGATGTCCATCCATCCATCTATCCATCCATTCGTGCAAATCCTGAATGTTGATTGTCCCTAGAAATGGTTCCATCCAGGAAAGGAGATTCCAAAAAAACCTAATCCTTTCCTTTCCTTTCCTTTCCTTTCCTTTCCTTTCCTTTCCTTTCCTTTCCTTTCCTTTCCTTTCCTTTCCTTTCCTTTCCTTTCCTTTCCTTCCCTTCCCTTCCCTTCCCTTCCCTTCCCCTCCCTTCCCTCCCCTCCCCTCCCCTCCCCTCCCAACTTCTTTCCTCTCTTTCCCTTCTTTCCTGTACGTATCTTTGTCAACTTTCATCCACTCCATCAAAAGTTTCAGTCCAACAGTGAATCTGATGGAAGAAAAATCTGCTGTCAACTCAGAAAGAATCTCTGGCCTGCTCTTGAGTTTCCATTGGCAAGGGGGATGGGAAAACTAACTCTGTAGTTGAGGTGAGGCAGTTTGTAAGTCAAAACAAAAGCACATTCCAGCCATATCTCTGTTAAGGCTGTCTCCATGGTTATCCACAGTGGCCAGAGAGGATGATCTCTACAATCCGCAAAATTGCTTCGATGGAGAATGTGACTGATGACACACGTTGGGGGGAGGGGGAAAACAGGGTCAGAGCTGGAACGTAAATTACGTAGGGTCAGAGTTGGCTTCACTTGGAGCGTGCTGACATGAAGCTCCTAATAAATAATTGGATTTCTTTTGAAGCTTGGCTTGAGGCTCATGATTTAATTAGGGCATCGGTTGGAATCCTGACATCTGCTTTATGGTAAACCCTATTTTGCTCTTTTGAAATACTGAAAAAGACACCAAATTTCCTGTGGATCACCCTTCAAACATCAACTGAGATGACAGCATAGCTAAGATTTATTTATTTATTTATTTATTTATTTATTTATTTATTTATTTATTTATTTATTTATCAAATTTCTATACCGCTGTACTCCCGAAGGACTCAGGGTGGTGAACAGCCAAGATAATACAAACATTAAAAGTCCATTAAAATTATTAAATATTTTGGCCGAAAACAAATTTAAGACACCCAATTTACAAAACAAATTAAACGATTTAAAAATTTAAAAGGGAGAATTAGGCCAGCCTGCTGAAATAAAAATGTTTTGAGAACACGACAAAATGTGCACAGATCCAGGATCCCCCGTATCTCTGGGAGGAGCTCGTTCCAGATGGTAGGTGCCCCCACAGAAAAGGCTCTCCCCCTGGGGGCCGCCAGTCGACACTGTTTGGCTGACGGCACCCTGAGAAGCTCCTCTCTATGTGAGTGTACTGGTCGGTGAGAGGCTATTGGTAGCAGAAGGTGGTCTCGTAAATACCCCGGTCAGATGCCATGGAGCGCTCTAAAGGTGGTAACCAAAACCTTGAAGTGCACCCGGAAGCCCACCGGGAGCCAGTGCAGCTCACACAGGAGGGGGGTCACATGGGAGACCCACGCCGCTTCCATAACCACCCGCACGGCCGCATTCTGGACCAGCTGGAGCCTCCGGGTGCTCCTCAACGGGAGCCCCATATAGAGAGCATTGCAGTAGTCCAAGCAGGAAGTAACGAGAGCATGAGTGACCGTATTTAACGAGACCCGATCCAGAAAGGGACGCAACTGGTGAATCAGGAGGACCTGATAAAAAGTCCCCCTGGCCACAGCCGTCAAGTGCTCTTCCAAAGACAGCCATGAGTCCAGGAGGACACCCTTCTTCTTTTGCCCTCAATCGTTCCCAGCATTAGGCTCTTCTGCAGTGAGTCCTTCCTTCTCATTAGGTGGCCAAAGTATTTGAGTTTCATCTTCAGGAACTGGCCTTGCTTGCAACCAGACAACTATAACAGGTGGGGAAAGGGAAGGCCTTGGAATGTAAGGGAGGCTTGGGAAGGAAATTTGGAATGCAAGTGTGTCAACTGGAAGTCTGAGACAGATCCAATATCTCAAGGTCACCAGCTGAGGAAGTCCGAGGCAGATAGACTGTTCCCAAAACAAAGAAAGTGCAAATGCATGGTGGACAATGGACAATGGGAGGTCCAGGGGGGGAAAGGGAAGTTTTCCTATGCTATTTTGACAGGAAATCATTAGAACTGGCTTTTCTCCTGTACCTACATGGAATCTTCAGTAAAGTTACCTTATTTTTCGGAGTATAAGATGCACTCCCCCCTCCATAAAAGAGGTTGATAACTTGGATGCGTCTTATACTCCAAATGTAGCTCAACCCACCAGCCGCCCCCCACCCTTCGGCCCACAGCACGTCCTCTTCCTGGCTGCAGAGATTGCCACAGACAATGGCTCTCATTTTCAACCTCCAAATGCTCCGTTTGAGAGCCGTTCAAGACTGTGGGGATTGCCAAAACACATTGCTAGTGATCGCTGCCTGTGCACATTGTGTTTTCGGCCTCTGTGCATCGTGTTTTAGGCTTCAGCACACCCCATTTTTAGCTTCTGCACATCATGTTTTTGGGTAGCGATGGGCGGTGATGTGCTTTTTATGATCCCCGCAGCCATGAATGGCTCTCAAATGGAGCGTTTGGAGGCTGAAAACGTGAGGCACGGAGCCCAAAATGGCAACCCATTTTGCCAAAGTTACTGCCTTGTCTTACTACTTCCACGCTTCACCTACTTTACTAAGTGGGGCTCCCTCTGACTATCAGCTGTGCTTTTTAAGCTGTTTATCAGCCCCAGTGCGCACTCACAACAACCCAACTAATCTGTGCTAAAGCTGACCAGGCTAAGGACGCTAGCCAGATGAATACCTGGTAGGCAGAGGCAGAATTTTTTTTTTCCTATTTTCCTTCCCAAAAATTAAGGTGCCTCTTATACTCCGGAGCGTCTTATACTCCAAAAAATATGGTATATTCTTGGTAAAAAATGTCACAGGAGTTTCTTTTGCTGTCTAACCCAATGGGAAAATTGACAACTGCATTCTAACTAACTGACTGACTGACTGACTGACTGACAGACTGGCTGACTGACTGAAGCTGATGTAGATGGGATGTTCAGTTGCCTTTTTGTTTTGTAACTACATGAAATTAGTGTAGATATAGAGTGAAAGGCAAGGCAAGCATATCACTGACTGGGAGTCTTGGATTCTGGGAATCCTGAATTATCCCTACTTTATCACTTTATGGCTGAAGGCTGTACAATTTAAAGCTTTGTTTTTACTTTGTATCTTGTTCCAAAAATGTATGTAAAACTTGTTGGTTTGAGAGCTGTTGTGCTTGAGGTGTAAAATATTCCTGAGCATCTTTTTTTTGGTCAGAAATAAATATTTTGTTATTATCTCCATCCTCAGTGTGTTTTATTGGGCCTTGCATACCAGCCATGAATCCAGAGATTTGGAATGTTTCCAAAATTTTCTTTTCTTGTGCAAGAGATTCTCTTTTCCAATTTCGTTTTGGAAAAAAAAATGTGTAGGTATCTTCAGTGCTTAGCCATCCTTTCCCCTTTCAATCAAATATTTCCTATCCTGCCAATCAGGGTTTCTTGGTCAATTCATTGCTTTGCTTACATAATCTCTCCTGTCACCTTTCTCTTTGCAAGCAGGAACATCATACCACCATCTCCCACACAATCCTGGCCTCTTAGTTCCATTGTGGGGTCTTTTACTCTCAAGTCTCTGCTGATAAGGCTTCCCCCCACTCAACCCACTATGGAGGAATGGCTGGTGAATTTAGTAGAATAACTGAAATAGATAAATTAACTTTTTTGATTAGAGAAAGGAAATGATCTACATTAATTGATAACTAGAAGTCATTCATACATTTCTTCATTAAAAAAATGCCAATAGAGAATCTTTGTTGTTCAGGATTGAAATGAGGGATCCTTGGTTCCTTCTGATCTTTCTTGCAGATGTTTCCTGACCCAAACTAATAACATCATCATTGTTAGTCACTCATGATAGTTATCAGCCCTGATGATGTTTCCCTCTCCCTTAATGCCATCACTCTGCTTTACAACTAATTCCCACAACACTGTCAAATAATGTATTACTATTATTCTATGTTACCTAGTTTGGGACATGAACCATCTGCAAGAAAACAAGCCCACATAGGGAGCACCAAGGACCCCACAAATAAAAAGAAATGAACTTCTGATCTATAATTTTGATTGTTAGACAGGATAGATTATAGGGAAAAAAATACATTCTTCTACCTGTTTGGTAGATCTTAATAATTATAAATATTTTATTAGTGAATTAATGTCCCTTGGATTAAAAAAAAAAGGTTATGACGATTTATGTTGCAGCTTTATTTTCCCCAATTGTTTGGCCTCATTTCTCTGAATCTGTGAGGTTAAAAACATTTTTTTCCTTTTGTAAAAGTAAGCTGTTCAGCCCAGAGGTGGGTTTTAGCAGGTTCTGACCGGTTCTGGAGAACCAGTAGGGGAAATTTTGTTTAGGGTAATAATGAAGCCCAAAATGCTAAATAATACTACCAGACACAGAAACATAAAAACATGGAAATTAGGCTTAAGATGGAGATCACTTCAAAAAGCAGCCTGATAGTGTTTTCTCCTGAAAAGTACCCAAAGGGTGAGAATTATATTGGGTGGGAATTATATCCCCAGAACATCCATCAGCATCACTTTTTTACTTCAGTTTTGAACATCAGATGTTCCTTTGTATTCAGATCTGGCCTCAGCAAAATGATGTAACACTTAGGGATGAAGATGCAACCCAGCAGCCCAGCACTGGAAGCCAAGATGGAGAAGACCTGCACAGCAACCGTGAATTTCCCTTTGGTGCTGAGATAGGTAGGCACAAAGGAGATCCAGACACTGCAAAAGACCAGCATGCTGAAGGTGATCAGCTTGGCTTCGTTGAAGGACCCAGGTAGATTCCTGGCCAGGAAGGCCACTATGAAGCAAATGGCAGCCTGAAAACCCATGTAACCAAGGGCAACATAAAACATAGTGACAGAGCCTTCATTGCACTGCAGAACAATCTCTCTAGGCTGGGAATAAATGTCAGAATCAGGGAATGAAGGAAAGACTCCTAACCAGGTGAAACAAATGACAACCTGGACACTGGAACAAGAAATGATGATGGTGTTGGTCAGACTCTTGCCCAGCCACCCTCTCACTCTGTTTCCTGGCTTTGTGGCCAGGAAGGCCAGGACCACCATGATTGTTTTGGCCAAGACGGTAGACACGGCAATTGAAAAGATGATACTGAAAATTGTTTGTCGGAGAAGGCAGGTGGTTCTCCTTGGCCGACCAATGAAGAGAAAGGAAGTCAAGAAGCAAAGAAGAAGGGAGACCAGGATGATATAGGAAAGGTATCGGTTGTTGGCTTTGACAATTGGAGTTTCTTGGAATTTAATGAAGATTCCCAAGACTAAAACTGTGGTTAAGATCAGGAATAGGGCAAAGAAAGTAAGAATAATTCCCAAATACTCTTGATGGGACAAAAAAGTGACAGTTTTGAGGATACATTGATCTCGATGCTTGTTCTGATACTGATTGTCTGGACATCTGGTGCAGTGGTCTGCATCTATAGAGGACAAATGTAATATTTACCATGAATTTATAGGATGGGAGTTAGATTTTGAAATTAGGAATCCCACATCTGAATTTGTGTGTGTATTCATCTGCAGGGGATGGGAGGCAGAGAGAAAAAATTAGGAGTATGTGTATACCTGTGCTTCTTTGCATTAGTATGTGTCTCAAGTTGATAAAGTGTAGCTAGATTAGGGGCAGAATTTGAGAGGAGACAATTCTAGGAAGGAAAAGGGGAGAAGGATACAACCATCTACATCAGGGGTGTCAAACTTAATTTCATTGAGGACCGCATCAGGACTATGGTTGACCTTGGGAGAGGGGGGGAGTCAGGCGTGGCTGACTGGGTGGGTGTGGCCAACTGGCTGGGTATGGCCAGCTTGACACCACTCCCCAAACTCTTAGCATGTTTCATCTTCGCATTGGGTAGACCAGGCTGAAGCCACACTGGCCCGATCTTTCCTCTTTCCATTGGGTAGACTGAGCAGAAGCCACAGTGGCCTGGCTTTTCCTCTTTGCACTGGATAGACTGGGCCGAAGCCATGGTAGCCTGAGATTTCCTCTTCTCATTGGGTAGACCAGGACGGCCCCATGGGCCGGATCCTGCCACATCGTAGGCCGGATGCAGCCCATGGGCCTTGAGTTTGACACCCCTGATCTCCATCATGTAGGGAGGTTTCTAAAGGACTAGGACTAGCCAATTTGACAAAGTTAGAATATTCTGGTTTTCCAAAATGGAGTTTGATTTCTCCCATTACCCATTAATTGGAAGATAAAATTGAAATTCAATAACAATATTGTTCAGCTATTTTTGCTTTCATTTTGTCCCAGCAAATCCCAATGGTTAATGACTAAAAAGGGGCAGATAAAGTTGTCTGGTTTGACCTTTCTCTCTAATCGCCATAATGAGGAGAGGTTCCTCTCCGGTAGCAATGTATTCCCCCAAATAGCTACTCCACAGGAAACACAGATCATGCCTGCCTACTCCTTGGATACTTTGGAGAAAATGTTTAGGCAGAAATGTGTCTATCCCGAGTCCACCCCGGAATGGAGGAGATGGCAAGATTACTGACTAGGTCCTGTGTGACTTGGCTCTCAGGCCTGGAAGCCATCTTTTTCACTGCATCTTCAGGCCTGCCACATTTACTACTGTGGTAAACTGTGATGGGGGGATTGTATGGAGCATAGGTAATATATACCGGTAGTCATAATAACATTCCTTTCTCAGAAAGTCACGGACATCTTGCCCTGCACCTGGAGGGTTAGAACCGGGAGGCATCTCCAGTCAGCATGGTGTTTAGATTGGGCCATGAGATGGATTTATGGGTGTTGAGCAGGGATTTGAACTTTCCTTTGGGTGGGGAAAATCTGGAAGCTTTCAGATTTGGGTTTTCCCAGATTTGCCAATATGACATCTTCAATAACATGTAACTTTGGGGAAAGTCAAGTCTCGGAGTTTTCTTCCATTGGGGGTGTTAGTTGGAACCCTGACATTGGAGATTAATTTATCTCAATGGAGAGCTTCATACTGTAGAAGCAACATCATTCTGTTTGTCATGGTGAAACAATGGGCTGCTTCATGTCACTTCAACTGATCCTTCACAAAGTCACATATGCTTCTTGATAGCTGCTTGGCTTCTTCTACACTTAACCTCTCATTCCAATGAATTCTCCCAGCTCAAATTATTGTTATATCCTTGGTGAAATTAATTCTGAGAGTTAAATTAATACTCCCTCCCACTCCAATACCCAAATTAGAAATATCTTCTTAGCAAAGATCTGCAGGAACCTTTGCTCCTATCCCAAGAACTGTTTTGATTCCCATTCACCCACCTTCTTGGGTGGAAATGCTCCCTTCTGCACAAGGGACGCAGTTGTAGCAACAGATTGGTTTTCCTTCCTGGACCACCTTGAAATAGCCAGGTTGACAAGGCTCCACACACTGGGAGTGAGGCAAGGGCTGAAAGTGAACAGAATTTGCATTCAGAAGCATCTGCAAAACTGATTAGCTATGAAATGATTTAAAGTGTTGGAATGGGATTGTCAGGTCCCATATCTTATCTCGTCTCCAGAGAAGAGCAGCAGCATTGCCTTGGAGACCAGCGTTTATCACCTCCTCAGCCTGAGTATCTCATAATATCTTTACACTTCAAGATTAGCTTGGTGATGTATTGGGCTTTGGGAGGGGCTCTGTCTGCACTTTACTGTTTTGAGAGGGAAACTTAATTCCTGCCTAGATCTCTTGCTATCACAATCTTCCAATAAAAGTTTCCTTTTGAAATGGCTTTTGTTTCATGAGTACTGCTTTCTTGAGAGGACTGGAGAGGCAGGACCTTACAGGGACCAACATAAGAGGTATGTGCAAAATGAACTAGAAGTGGACCATTCTGTTTCTCCTCTGGGCCATGTTGTGGTGGCCACTTCAGAGAATTTTCTAGAAAGTTACTCTTGAAACTGTAAGCATGATAGTCAGACATGCTTCTATTTTGGAGGACTATCTCTGGAAGGCTGTCAGAGAAACTTTAGGAAAAACAGATCATATGGAGGAGAAATGGGAATTCTGGATTTGTTCAGCATGATGGGTTTTGCACTTTTCTTCTACCAAATCAAGTCAAATTCTTGAATGTATACATGTCCAAATGAACATGTGTAACTCAATTGATTTTACTTCTCCCCTCCTCTTAAATCCTGCTTCCATTTCCCTCCATCCCCACATTTTTTCCCACAGACCAAAGTCTTGTACTGTATAGGTCATAAAGCATATTTTCCTTTGCTGGTTATAAATGAAAGAATATAATTCTGAAGCATGAATTTGAAGGCAGTCGGTCTTATATATAGTTTGGGATGGAGGGGTACCTGATTGAGATGACGGTCAAACCTACCGTGTTTTCCCAAAGATAAGACCCTGTCTTATATTTTTTTAAACCCCGAAATCAGCGCTTGACCTTATTTTTGGGGAGTTGTTATGGTGAGGACCGGCTGCGCATGTGCTTAAATATTTTTGGAGAGGCTTATTTTTGGGGGGAGGGGTTATTTTAGTGCATGCGCTCAAAAACCCGATTGAACTTATTATCAGGGGATGACTTCTTTTGGGGAAAACACGGTAAAGAGTTGGGAAAACCTCTTCCTCTACCTGATTGAGCCACTGAGGGCTCGTGATGGCTTCCTTGTTGATGCTGAATTTGACTCCAATGGTTCCTTCTCTGTCTAGACTCCCAAATTTCACTCTGCTGGTCGACTTATTAGGAAACCACACCCAGCTCACAATGTCAAAGTCAGCCATCAAATCTCCATTTCTATCCAAATACATTCCTTCTATGGTGTTGTTGTAGATCTGAGGATTCTTCAGGAAATGGTGAAGCTACAGAATATAAGGAAAGAAGTTTTTACACCAATGGAATCATCTAAACAAGTTGATGTACAGAGATATAAGGAATTTGGCTTATTGAACTGCAGCCTGTTTTCTTCTCAGGACAATTTGCATAGATTTGTTCTTCAGGTTTTCTTTCTCATGCTTATGCATGAGTTTCCCCCTCCTCCCTGAGATGTTCTGTATAATTATAGATGCATCCTTTTGTCTACAGAGTTTTATCTTAACATTCTTTAGAGAGTTTATCCTGTGCTCATTGAATAACCAACACCGCAGTGAGCCTTGATTATTTATTTTGGGTCCTGTGTTTTGATTCCACAAGTGAGAAGATGGAGCAATGTAGAAGACACAGCATCAGTTTGTACAACTCAGTCCTGGAAATTTGAATTGGCTTTAGGAAATTGGGAAGCAAATGTCAATATTTGTAATTGATTCTTTCGTCTGCTGGTTATCTGAAGAAAGCTTGAACACTGATTCTGAGGGAAAGCTTGAATATTGATTCTGGCACTCTTCTGGTGATTTTACAAGAATATACACTGATAATTGTAATATTAAGTACAATGTTGTGTTACATTATAATAAATTGGGAGAGAATCCAAAATCCCTTTCCACAAGCATCAAATTCTAGAATCTGAAGAAAGAAAAGCTCAAAGCACATGAGGTAAAAGAATTTTGGTGGTGTGTAACAAGACAACCAAGGTACAATTTGCCATTCAGCAATGCTGGAAGCCAAATGAAAAAAAGAAAGAGGAAGACAAGGGATCCTATGAAAGAAAATCATTCATAAAATGTACTTTTTTTCTCAATGTATTTGACATATACGATGATCACCGTCTAGATGTCACCCTTATGGAACCGATAAGGAAATACCTGCCATGGTTGAATGTTTTCAACTTCCACCTTGTCTTTTCTCTCCATCCTTCTCCTCTGGGATCTGGGTGAATTGACCACATTTAAGGCATGTGCCACAATCTGGATGGCATTGTAAGTTAAGGAGCTATCTAGAGACAAGATCCTGTCAATCTTCTGCTGAGGTAGAGTCTCCAAGTTCTCTTTCTCTGTACACCTTGTCCAGCCTTTCACAGACAAGGCAGGCTTCCCATATGAACAGTGAAATTTTTTAGTCATAAATGCTGTGATAAAAAGATAGAAATCCATGAAATTGTCAAATTGGGTCATTTGGCTGGTCTGGATAAGAAAAGAAAAAATGATATGGGTGTATCTGAAAGAGAGAGTATTATATGATAATTCAATGGTGAGATCCCACAAAGCGGTTGTGATCCAAACTTTCCCTTCAATAGGCTTTCGCAAGGATTTTAATATGTTTTCTAGGAAAAGGGCTCCCTCGATGAACGTAAACTCTGAGTAATAAACAAATACATTGATTTGGGCCCACAGATTGAAAACAGAAATCAGATACTTGAAGTTTTCATCATTTAATAATATGATTTGTGAAAAAACAACACAGATGCCATTCTGAGCCAGCACAGGAACGAAGGTCTTAATGAAATGTTCTCCATTATCGGTGTCTGCAGCAAAGACGCCTATGAATGTCCATCGAAAATACAGCAGCAGTTTAACAATCCCCAGGTTTTGAGCACCTTCTTTGGGGACGGTCCGGTAGAAAAAAGGTAATTGAGTTTTATCACTCAGGACCGGTGAAATATAAGTGTAGCTGATCTGGATTGAAAAAAAAGGAGATTTATATTTTATTTGGGGCTTTTACTATCCTGCTCTATGGAGTAGAGAGATGGTCTCTGACAGAAAACCACTTGAAGAAATGAGAAGCATTTGAAATGTAGATTTACAGACGGCTGTTATGTATAAACGTGGTTAACAAAAATCACAAATGAGGAGGTGATAAGCCACCTGGGAAAGCCAAGGGAAATCATCAAAGCCATTAAAAAGCGAACGTTAGAATATTTTGGACACATGATGCGACACCCAGAAAAATATGGCATCCTTCACTTAATCCTCCAGGGAAAGGTTGAAGGCAAATGAGGTCCAGGCAAAAGAAGAATATCGTGGCTTCAAAACCTAAGGGACTTGTGTGGACAAAACTCAGCAGCACTTTTTCATGTGGCTGTTGAAAAAATAGGATTTGACAACATGATCATCAACGTCCGATGACGGATACGGCAGAAGAAGAAGACCTATTAAATCCTGAAAAGATAATGTCAGAGCTTAAGTAGTGGCTGGAAGATTCCAGCCTACCTTGGTGGATTTAATAGGGTATCAGAAATGCAGAAAACGTAACTGTCAACAATGGATGTTAAGAAGAAATCCAGATCTCATTTTCTGAAAAGCTGATGCTTCTTCAGAGCCTGCATAGTGCAAGATCTGAGCAACGTGAAATATTACAAATTAATATTTGTACTCAATTTATAACTGTTAATTATGATTGTATCAATATTTGTTCTTGTCTCTCTGGGAGACTGAAAGATGACATAAAGATTAATTTTGCACCTTAATCCATGCTTAATTAACATTTCTAAGGATAAAATCTCCTTGAACTACTTGCAGTCATTCACTGGCTCTATACCTGTGGGATTTTATAGATGCCCAATATGGCAGCCATGAGAATGGATATATCAGAGTTGGTCTCTTCCAGCAGAACCAGCATGTTTCTCTTCCTTCCACAGCTGTAGTTGGGAACATTGGCCTCTCCAGTCGAAAGCAAATCCAACAGACCATCCAATGTCAACATTTTGTCTCGGAAGTTGTCATGGAGGTTATAACCCAGGGTGAGGTTGGGCAAGAGAAAAGGATCTTTGTTGATTTCCTGAATGGCAAAAAGGAAGGACAGAATTTTCCAGTACAACGCACTTGTTTTCCTGGAAAGATACATGGATTTTGCCATGATGTTACACTCAGTGAAATCATCAACCTAGAACCAAGGAGAAATTTCCTGACAGTGAAAGAAATTAACTGGTGGAAGGGCTTCCTTCCTGAAGTTGTGGATACTCCAACACTGGAGGTTTTTAAGAAGGGATTGGACAGCTATTTTTCTGGAATGGTATAGGACAGTGATGGCTAACCCTTTTGCTGTCGTGTGCCAAAAACGAGAGGAGAGCTGCAGGGTCGCTTGTGTGCATTCCCACACCCATAATTCAATGCACTCTGCTCCCTGTGCATGTGCATGTGACCCCCCAATGCTCCCCCTGCTTTGGCACGTGATGGCATGGTCGGACCACTAGGCCAGTTTTTTTGCTCTCCCCAGGCTCCAGAGGCTTTCTAAGAGACTGGGGAGGGCAAAAACAGCCTGCCCTACCCCTTGGAGGCTCTCCGGAGGCCGGAAACATCCATTTTCCCAACTTCTGGTGGGGCTGAAAGGCCTGAAAATCAGCTGGCTGGCATGTGCATGCATGCTGGAGCTGAGCTATGGCAATGGTTGCATGCCCACAGATATGGCTCCGTGTGCCACCTGTAGCACACATGTCATAGGTTCGCCATCACGGGTATAGGATATCCTGCTTGTACAGGGGATTAGATTAGAAGACCTCCAAGTTCTTCCCATCCAACTCTGTTATCCTGTTAATGCATTTCATATGTGCTATTGTGACTGCACAGGTTTTTGTCCCCAAAGTTCCTCTTCTCTACTTAGATTATGTGAAAGTCAAAACAGACACACTCCAGACAATCTGGGCACTGTTGTCACTTGCACTATTCGCTCAACCTCAGTTGGAGAAGTCAAAAAACATCCCAGGAAAAGATTTTGGCAAACCATGTCTGAAAATGTAGCTCAGAAATCTGCATGGACCTCACCATGTAGGAACCAGGATTTGAGATTCCATCAAAGGGCCATTATGCATGTATTACATTTTTAAAGTGTGCATGTATGGGTGTGTATAAGACTGAATGTGTGAATGAAGTTGGGGCAGAAAAGAAAGCATTTAAGAATTGAACAGAAGCACCAGCTTTCCCATTTTCTCTTCAGTAAATGGTCTCAATCCCTTTTTGCTTGAGAAAGTGGATAGAGAAAACAGAGGGCCTGCTCAAATCACTTTGGTATCAGTAGAACCAGAGGTGAGTCAAGAAGGAGCATCTGAAGATGCCCATGTCCACATCAGGGAAACAACAACTAGCTGTGGCAAGTTTTGAGAAATCCATGGATCATTGAAGAAAACAATAGCAGAGAATTTGGGAGAAAGACTGGAGGCACCCAGGAGCTGACTGCTGATGTCTTTGGAATTGCGGGTTCTATCTTTCTGGAAAATTTATTCATTCAATTTATTCGATTTATGAGGCATGTCAAACTACTACTATGCAATAGCATTGTGGTCTCCTGGCTACTGTAGTAACACCAGATGCTAATAATAATATTAGATTTACGTGCCGCCGATCTTGTCCAAAGGAGACTCTGATAGCTATCTTCTAGAAAAGACTCAGAAAAGAATCAGCCTTTTCTCTGAATTTGGACTGACCAATTAGAGCCTCCTGTCCTTTTCTTTGATGGCCATGCTGAGACCATAACCATGACCTCCCAAGCTAATCACCTTGAAAGATGAAAGCAAGTTGTCCATGTAGAGATCAGTTGGACAAGGGTGCTGAGCATTAAAGCTTGCTTTTGTTTCATCTGCTGAATGTGTTCCACTTCATGCTATTTGTATATAGATGTGACTGTTGATCTAAGTAACTAACTAACCTCACTCTGTCAAGGACCTAGGAGTACTCATCTCAAATGATCTAAGCCCCAGAGCTCAGTGTAACAACATTGCCAAAAAGGCATTAAGAGTTGTTAACCTAATTTTGCAAAACTTATTATTAACATTGAATTGTTAACTGGGGCATACAAAATCTTTGCCAGACCAATTCTCGAATACAGCTTGTCTGCCTGGAATGCACACTGTATATCAGACATGAATTCAATTGAGCAAGTCCAGAAGTATTTCATGAGAAGAGTCCTCCACTCCTCTGCTCACAACAGAATACCTTATGCCACCAGGCTTGAAATTTTGGGCTTGGACAATCTAGAACTACGCCGGCTACGGTCTGTAGTAGTAAACAAAATTGTCTGCTACAATGTCCTAACTGTCAATGACTACTTCAGATTCAACCACAATAATACACAGGCAAACAATAGATACAAACTTAAGGTAAACCGCTTCAAACTTGATTGCAGAAAATATGACTTCAGCAACAGAGTGGTCAATGCCTGGAATGCACTACCTGATTCTGTGGTTACTTCCACAAATCCTCAAAACTTTAACCTTAAATTGTCTACCGTGGACCTCACTCCATTCCTAAGAGGTCTGTACGGGGGCATGCATAAGCTCACCAGCGTGCCTACCATCCCTGTCCTACCATCCCCAATTATTTGTACTCATCTCCTGTGTTCATGTCTATACTTATACCACTTTTCTCGTACATGTTTGACAAACTAAATAAAATAAAATAATAAAAATAAAATAAAATAAAACCTCACTGCCTTCCTCCATCCCCATTTTTCCTTAAAGGCAACGTAACATAACATCAATCAACATCATGAGACTTACAGATGAACCGTTTCAGAAGGACTCAAACTGAAATTTTGCAGCTCAGATTCTATATTATTTGTTGCAGAGAAGAGCCCACCGATGAGATGATCTCCTGGCCTGTAATGATTGAGTGGGTCTCTTGCATCCCTTCCCAAAGTCAAGAAGCACTTGGTGCCAGGTATTCCACAGGCTGCCTGGGGCAACAAAAGCTCCATCAGAAGCAGAAGCAGTGGGTTCATTTCAGGGTTAGCCGAAGAATCTCCTGCCTTTCATCTGATCTCAGAATCAGTAGAGCAGAAGCATTTGGAGACGTTGAAAGCAGATTGCTGCAAGACTGACTTTTCTAATATAATATGAAGTCCAGAGAGAACTTCCCCAATGATGGAAACTGGACCAATGCAGAAGCAGAGCTCCTGGTGTCCATGAAGCTCAGTCCAGCTTTCCAGGTTGACCAGATAACTTGTACACTAACTTTCCTGATGCTGAAAGTGTTGCTGCTGAGTCTGTTGACCTCCTTCAGACAATTTCCAGAGGGAAAAAGAATCCCTTGACATTTAGCAAGAAGGCAAGAAAGAAATCACTATCATTCTAATAATTAGCTGGGGAAGTAGGAGTTTTGCAAAGTTCTCCCTGCAGGGTAAACTGGGATCCAACTGAAAAAGTCCCGATGTAACTTAATTTTCCTTTCCTTTCCTTTCCTTTCCTTTCCTTTCCTTTCCTTTCCTTTCCTTTCCTTTCCTTTCCTTTCCTTTCCTTTCCTTTCCTTTCCTTTCCTTTCCTTTCCTTTCCTTTCCTTTCCTTTCCTTTCCCTTCCCTTCCCCCCTCTCCTCCCCTCCTCTTTCCTCCCCTCCCCTTCTTTCCTGTAGGTATCATTGTCCACTTTCATCCACTCCATCAAAAGTTTCACTCCAACAGTGAATCTGATGGAAGAAGAGCCTTGGTAGCACAGTGGATTAATGCCCTGTTATTAACATCTGCTGCTTGCAATTACTGCAATTTCAAATCTCACCAGGCTCAAGGTTGACTCAGCCTTCCATCCTTTCTAAGGTAGGTGAAATGAGGACCCAGATTGTGGGGGCAATAAGCTGACTTTGTATAAATATACAAAAGTATGAAGGCTATTGCTTAATGCATTGTAAGCCGCCTTGAGTCTCCGGAGAAGGGCAGCATATGAATTAAAGAAAAAAAAAAAAGAAAAAAAAAAGAAGAAGAAGAAGAATCTGCTGTCAGCTCACAAAGCATCCCTGGCTTGCTCTTGAGTTGTCATTGGCAATGGGGATGGGAAAACGAACTCTGTAGCTGTGATGAGGCAGCACGTCAGTCAGAACAAAAGAACATTCCAGCCATATCTCTGTTAAGGTCGTCTCCATGGTTATCCACAGTGGCCAGAGAGGAGTGATCTCTACAACCCGCAAAATTGCTTTGATGGAGAATGTGACTGATGACACACCTTGTGGGGAGGGGGAAAACAGGGTCAGAGCTGGAACGTAAATTACATGGAGTCAGAGTTGGCTTCACTTGGAACGTGCTGATATGAAGCTCCTAATAAATAATTGGATTTCTTTTGAAGCTTGGCTCGAGACTCATGATTTAATTAGGTCATCGGTTGGAATTTTGACATCTGCTTTATGATAAACGCTATTTTGTCTTTTCAAATACTGAAAAATACATCAAATTTCCTGTGGATCACCCTTCAAACATCAACTGAGATGACAAATAGCTAAGATTGAATCTCTTCTATCAAGAAAATTTGGAAATCATTATAGTTTCCCTTTGCCTTGTTTCTATTTTTGGTAACAGGCTTAATCTTGGGAATCATTTAATGATTCCCTTGACTACTGCAACGCTCTCTACATGGGGCTCCCCTTGAAGAGCACCCGGAGGCTCCAACTGGTCCAGAATGCAGCAGTGCGGGTAGTGACGGGAGCAGCATGGCGCTCCCATGTAACACCACTCCTGCTTGAGCTGCACTGGCTCCTGGTGGTCTTCCGGGTGCGCTTCAAGGTGTTGGTTTAAAGCGCTCCATGGCATAGGGCCTAGCTATCTTCGAGACCGCCTGCTGCCACCGACGACCTCCCATTGATCCGTGCGCTCCCCCAGAGAGGGCCTCCTCAGGGTGCCATCAGCCAAACAGTGTAGGTTGGTGACCCCCAGGGGGAGGGCCTTCTCTGTGGGGGTACCTATCCTCTGGAATCAGTTGCCCCCAGAGATAAGGAGAATCCAAGACCTCAGTGCCTTCCACCGTGCCCTTAAAACTTTCTTTTTCCAGCAAGCCGGGCTGGCCTAATTTTTAAATTGTTTTAAATTGTTTTGTTTATCGTTTTTAATTAATGGGGCCAAATTTATATATATCTTTTAATTGTATTTTAATATTTGTATTTTTTTTATTGAAAAAGTTTTTCAAATACAAATTTTTCCCCCTTTTTTTCATAATAAAACCCAAATTCTTAATAGATTATAAAATACTTTACCATCCCCTTACTCCATCCCCATATGCTGACCCTTTTTTCCCCAATAATATTATCATATCCCCCTTATACATTTCAAAATAACATTCTACTATAACCTTATATAATAACTCCTAATTTAGCATAATAATATTATTATATCTCCCAGTTTAGCGATTTCTACTCATAATCTACCCTTTTTCTCCCCCCCATACATATATCTCTTAAATCAAATCTTTTATGTATATTAATATAACATTTCAAAGCAACCTTTCGCTATAAAACTATATAATAAATCCTAATTTAACATTTATTCAATTCATAGTCTACCCTTTTTCACCCCCATCGTTATATCTCTTAACTCAAATCTTTTACATATATTCATATCTAAACATAATATCCCTTTTCTTAGACTAGACAATCAATAAACTACCCTGTCTCCACCCACTTTCCTACAAGACTACTATTCTTAATAATTCTTAATATCTTTATACTTCTGCCCACTCCACTAAAAAGTATTCCCTTAAATAAATAAAATCCTCTTGAAAAAACTTTAAACTTGTAATCCATATAATATCTTCTATAATGCCTTTCAGCTGGATTGTAAACTCCATCACCCATGTTAGGGTAACATCACATCCTAATTCCAACAGTATATTCGGTATCTTCAATTACCATCTGCCCCCATCAATAGCAAATATCTTCATAAAAAAAGAAAACAACAACCACCCGAGTGACTTTATATTTGTATTCCATATAGTATCTGTAGAGGTGTCTTTTATCCAGATTATTAATTCCAACCACTGTAATAGGGTAACATCCAGATCATCTGCATGCCCCAGTCCCATAACACTCTTGCCTTGTAACTCAGCATAAACGTAGTATATTTATCAAAGAATCCAAAAAAAGATAGTTCCAATCCATTCAATTTAAGGCCCCTTTCACATCCCAAAAATACAGCACTGCAGAGATCTGTCACTCTCCTCAGGATAATATAAACCAATACTTTGCCGATTATCTTTTCATATATTCAATCATCTCTTAAATAACTGGCATTACACTGTTGTTTAGTTTAAAAGGTTTTGTTTTTGTGAGACCTACTTCTTCTTTTCTTGACTTTTTGTGGGTTGGATCTCCACCCTGATTTCCTTTCTGTAAGTTGTATATCAACTATTGATTTTCGTGCTGATCTATAACTTGATCTTGTTGGTTTTGCTTTTGTGGCTTAAATCTCCGTTCTGGTTCTATGAATTGTATATCAACTGATTGATTTCCATGCTGGTTTGTAACTTGATAAGTCATTACATTAGAATCCAGGCTGTTTGTCCCCGCCGGACGCTCCTTCAGGATCGTCGTACCCACTGCCTGTAAAGAGCCGCCTTTATAGCGGAATGGCGGCTTGAAAAAACTCCGTTTCCATTAGGAAACAGAGATAGAGCCGGCTGGGGTGGGTAGAGTCCTCTGCCTAATCCCAAAAGTTTTTTATTTACTTTTGGGACGGAGCGGAAGAGACTCCCCGTATCCCCAGCCGATGCTCCGGGCTCTGGGAGATCTCTGCTACACGCAGAGCTAGGTGGCAAAAGCAAGCCTGTAAATTTGTTAAACTAATTAAAGAAGACGTGAGCTGGACCTCTGATCCTGAAGCGCAAGTATTTTTTTTTTATTTTAGAAAAGTTACTGAAGCTCTTTAAGAAGTGAAAGGAAAAAAGATTTTTAAAATGGCGATTGCTGAGGCTTGAAGAGAGGCTGAAAGGGAAAGTCCTTCCATTTTTTATTACAAAGTAGCGGAATGAATACTTCTGGCTGTAATTGAGGCAAAACCTCACTCTCACTCTTGTTGTTTTTTCTTTTTTTTCCTGGGGATCTGATATTGATCTTGGTTGGAAACAAGCCTTTTTTTTTCTCTTTTCCACTAAATCTTGTCTGTGTGGAAAATGGCACCGGGACTTATACAGTTAGACAAACAGGCAGCGGGGGGGGGGGATTCCCCCTTTAACAAATTACATGAACAAGTTCTAACTCTCCAGTCTCAGAAACCTGACTTTAATATAATAGAATTTCTTCTTGAAGAGATTGTAAGAAGGGATGAGATTGTGAACCAGCAACTTCAAAAATTTAAGCAGGAAATTAAAGAAATTGGTGAATTGGTGAAATCAAAGTTTGACTTTTTGAATCGAAAGATTTTAAAAACAGCTAACGGTTTATCAGACTTTCTGATTCAGTTGGATGCAAAGACTAAATTATTAGAGTCTAAAATGAAAGAAACTGAGGAGAATTTGGATGACAAGACTCAAAAAATTAAAAAGGATTTGGTAAACACTCAGGATAATAGCTCAGAAGACAAACCTAAAATGGAGGTTGACCAAAAGACTGGTAATGAAGAAAATGTGCAACAGAGGATTGAAAGAGAAGTTTTAATGATTCAATATAATTTTACAGAATATGCAATTAGACTGAGAGGTCTGCAGGAAAATAACAGAGATGACTTAGGAAAATATCTTCTGAAATTCTGGCTGGGATTTTAAAGGTTCAACCTGATGAAGTGTTTTGCAGGATTGATAGAATTTATAGAATAAACTCCTGGTTGGCAAAGCAAAGGCCTAGATTGCCTAGAGATGTGGTGATTTATTTTACAGATAAAGAAATTAGGAATAATATTGTGCAGAACTCTTTTAATTCTACTTTGCAATTTCATGGAAGAAAGATTTGGATTTTTAAGGAGCTCCCGCCTAAGATGTTAATGGAGAGGAAGAAATTTGGCTTTCTAGTGACTGAGTTAAAAAAAAGAAATATCCTATTTAGGTGGGATGTCCCAGTTGGTTTAATATTGAGACACCAAGGAGTAAGATACCAACTGAACACTGTTGAAAAAGCGGAAGAATTTTATCAAAAATTTTTAAAAATGAATTTAACATCTTTAGGCACAATACAGGACAAGCAAAAGGAGTTGGAAATAAAAGGAAAATATCAAACTACAGAGGCTGTGGTAGATAAATTGTCTTTGGACTCCCTGGATACCCCAGCTGGACTGTCTATAAATATGAGAGCAGTGTCATCCGACTTCAATGTGATGAATCATCAAGTTACAGACAAGTGCGTAAATCAACCAGTTGATATACAAGTGATGGAGAAGAAAGACGAGATAACAAAACAAAACCAACAAGATCAACTCATAAAGCAGAATGAAAATCAATCAGCTGACACACAATTGGTAGGAAGGAAACCAGGATGGAAATTCAACCCACAAAAGAAAAAGAAAAGAAATAGATCTCATAGAAATAGCAGTTTCTAAACCAAGCAACAGTGAAGCCAGGGACTTTAAAAAATGAATGAATATGTGAAAAGATAGTGGAGGCGAACAATTGTTTAATACTATCTTGAGGATAGTGGCAGATCTCTGCAATGCCGTGATTTTCGGATGTGAAAAGAGCCTTACATTGTTGGATTTGAATTATCTACTTTGGATTTCTTTTACTGGTAAATATATTATAATTATTTCGAGCTACAAGGCAAGAGAGTCACGCTGGGGCATGCAGAAGATCTGGATGTTACCCATTAGGATGATGGGAATTAATAATCCTGATGAAAACCACAATTACAACTATATGGATATAATTATAATGTCACTCGGGTGGTTGTTTTTACTTTTATATATATATGAGGATATCTACTACTGATGGGGGCAGAAGATGATTGAAGATTTTGAACAAACTGTTGCACCAGCATGTTATTTTACCCTATTATGGATGATGGATTTAACAATCCAGTGGAAAGACATCAAAGAAGATATTATATGGATTATAAATTCAAAGTTATTGTCTTTTTTCTTTTTACAAAATGGAATGCATATATAGATATATGTATATTTTAGTAGAGTGGGCAGTGGATTATATTTAGAATTGTATTGTATGGTAATTTTGCAGGAATTTGGGTTGAAATAGGTTAGTTTACTGATTGATTAGTTTAAGAAAAAGGATCTTTAAGTCATATATTTAGGGGAGTGGAGGAATTGGATAGAACTGAATAAATGTTAAATTTGGATGTAGGGAGAAGGCTGCTTTGAAATGTTATATTAATATATATATAAGATTAAATGTTAAATTGTTGTAATAATACATTATAAGTTTAGGGGAGGAGAAAAAGGGCAGATTATTGCGAAAATGGGAGTTATAAGAATATTATGCTAAGGGTCAGTATTTTGAGGAGGGAGTAAGGGAAAGGTAAAATATTATGTAATTAGTTATGAAATAGCTTATTGTTGTGAAGAAGTCATGGGGGGGATGGGTGGTGAGGGGGGGTTAGGGAAGAGGGGGGGAAAGGGGGAAAAACTTGTATTTGAAAACTTTTTCAATAAAAAAAAAAAGAATCCAAAGCCGCCTCTCTTGTATTGAATAGTCCAGCTGAGACCTCTGAAGGAGAATCCAGAAGCGGCTCATCTACGGAGACCTCTGTAACTTGTTGTTTCTTCATTACTTCCACCTCCTTCTGCTTATTTTGAATTTCTATCTCTTGTTGATTTTGCTTTTTGAGAACCTTGTAGTAAAATTCTTCCGCTTTTTCAACAGTATTTAGCTGATATCTTTCTCCTTGATATCTCAATATTATACCAACTGGAACGTCCCACCTGAATGGGATGTTTTGTTTTTTTAGCTCAGTCACCAAAAATCCAAATTTCTTTCTATCTTTTAACATCTTAGGCGGCAATTCTTTATATATCCAGATCTTTCTTCCGTACAATTGTGGAGTAGAATTAAAGGATTTTTGCATAATTTCATTTCTTATTTCTTTATCTGTGAAGTAAATCACCACATCTCTAGGCAGTTGCCTTTGCTTTGCAATCCAAGAATTTACTCTATAGGCCTTGTCAATCTTACAAGATACCTCCTCAGGATGAACCTTTAAAATCCCAGCCAGAACTTGAGCAGATATTTTTCTTAGATCATCTCTATTATTTTCCTGTAACCCTCTCATTCTGACCGCATATTCAGTGAGCCTGTATTGCATTATTACAACTTCTTTTTCAATCCCTTGCTTTATATCTTCTGCATTGTAAGTCTCATGACCAGCTTCCTTTTTAGACTTTACTTCTAAACGATTGTCTTGAATATTTATCAAATCATTTTCAATTATTTGTATTTTATTATCCAAATTATAAATCTTATCATCAACTTCCTCCATTTTAGACTCTAATAACTTGATATTTGTATCCATCTTTATAACAACTTCTGAAAAAGCATTAGTCACTGTTACAATCTTTCATTGCAGATTATCATACTTTAGTTGTATCATTTCTTTAATTTCCTGCCTTAATTTTTCAAGTTTCTGGTTCACAGTCTCATGATATTTTGCCATTTCCTCCTGGAGAAATTCTTTTAAATTAAAGCCATTCTGCTGAGTCTGTAAGCTCAGAGCTTGTTCACATAATTGTAAATGGGGGAGCACCCCACCCCACTGCTTGTTTGTCAGGCTTTATTAGTTTTAATGCCATTCTGCCACACAGAAAAGCTCTTTTTTTAAAAGAAAACTTTTCCCCAAACAAGATCAAATACAAATCTCCAAGAAAAAAGAAACTTAAAGTAGATATTTTTCTTCCAGATTCTAGCCAGGACTGTTTATTCCGCTACTTTGTAGCTTGTTACGGAAGGACTTTCACTTTCGGCTTTCTTCTTCTTCTCAAGCCTCAGCAGTCGCCATTTTAAACTTTTTTTCCCTTCACTCTGAAATGCTTGTAAAATCATTAAAAATACTTGCGATTTAGGGTCCCAGGTTCAAATCTTGCTCTCTTTAATTAAACCATCTGTTAGTTTTGTTGATTGGTCTGGTCCCGACGCCTGGCTCTGCAAAAAGGCAGAGTTCTCCCAAAGCCCGGAGCAGCGGCGAGCGGAAATAGGGAGCCACAATCTGCTCGTCCCCAAGAGTAAAAAAAAAAAACTCTGGGGACTTTGCAGAGGGCTCTACCTGCCCTCGCCTGCTCTGTCTCGCATTTCTATCAGGAAATGGAGTTTTTCGAGCCACCTTTCAGGTGTAAAGGCGGCTCTTTACAGGCAACGGGGCTGGCGGTCACAGAGGACCGTCTGGTGGTGACGGAAGCCAGACCAGAAGCCACCTTAATATTTGTATTTGATGTTTTTACTTGGCTGTTCACCGCTCTGAGTCCTCAGGGAGAAGGGCGGTGTACAAATTCAAAATAAAATAAAATAAATAAAATTCCCAAAAACTCACTTACTGAAAGCTAACAGTCAGGATCTCCTCTATTTTATTTATTTATGTACCGTATTTTTTGGAGTATAAAGCACACATTTTTCCACCAAAAAAGAGGGTGAAAATCTGGGTTTGTCTTATACTTTGAATATAGCCCCACCCAGCTTCTCAAGCGGAGGTTTCAGAGGCTGAAAAAATCATCAGAAACGAAGCTTCAGAAAAGAAGTCCCCAAACAGAGCTTTAGAGGCTTTTTTTTCTGAAACTGTTTTGGAGGCTTTCAGAGGCAGGAAAAGAGGCCATGTTTTTTTCTGAAACATGGTTTACAGAGTCACCATCTTGCTCCCAATAATCCTTTTACCGACCTCAGAAGGTTGCAAGGCTGAGTCATCCTTGAGCCAGTCAGGATCGAACTCCTGCTGAATGAGCAGTGAGTTAGCTTGCAATACTGCTGTCATGGTTGAATCACTACACAGTCTTGCCTTTTTGTTGTTAGTTGTGAAGTCGTGTCTGACCCATAGTGACCCCATGGACAATGTTCCTCCAGGTCTTCCTGTCCTCTACCATCCTCTGGAGTCCATTTAAGCTCACTCCTACTGCTTCAGTGACTCCATCTAGCCACCTCGTTCTCTGTCATCACCTTCTCCTTTTGCCCTCAATCGTTCCCAGCATTAGGCTCTTCTCCAGTGAGTTCTTCCTTCTCATTAGGTGGCCAAAGTATTTGAGTTTCATCTTCAGGATCTGGCCTTGCTTGCAACCAGACAACTATAACAGGAGGGGGAAGGGAAGGCCTTGGAATCTAAGGGAGGCTTGGGAAGGAAATTTGGAATGCAAGTGTGTCAACTGGAAGTCTGAGACAGATCCAATATCTCAAGGTCACCAGCTGGGGAAGTCTGAGGCAGACAGACTGTTTCCAAAAACAAAGAAAGTGCAAATGCATGGTGGACAATGGACAATGGGAGGTCCAGGGAGGGGGGGAGAGGGAAAGTTTTCCTATGCTATTTTGACAGGAAATCATTAGAACTGGCTTTTCTCCTGTACCTACATGGAATCTTCAGTAAAGTTACCTTATTTTTCAGAGTATAAGATGCACTTCCCACCCCCAAAAGAGGCTGATAACTTGGGTGCGTCTTATACTTCGAATGTAGCCCCACCCACCAGCCGGCCCCCACCCTTCGGCCTCAGCACGTCGTCTTCCTGGCTGCAGAGATTGCCACAGACAGTGGCTCTCATTTTCAGCCTCCAAACGCTCCGTTTGAGAGCCGTTCAAGGCTGCAGGGATTGCTGAAACACATCGCCGCTGATTGCTACCTTTGCACATTGTGTTTTTGGCCTCTGTGCATCGTGTTTTAAGCTTCAGCATGCCCCATTTTTGGCTTCTGCACATCATGTTTTCGCATAGAGATGGGCGGCAATGTGCTTTTTACGATCCCCAAAGCCATGAACGGTTCTGAAATGGAGCATTTGGAGGCTGAAAATGTGAGGCGCGGAGCCCAAAATGGCAACCCATTTTGCCAAAGCTACTGCCTTGTCTTACTGCTTCCGCGCTTCACCTGCTTTACTAACTGGAGCTCCCTCTGACAATCAGTTGTGCTTTTTAATCTTTTTATCAGCCCCAGTGCGCGCTCACAACCAGCCAACTAACGTGTGCTAAAGCTGACCAGGCTAAGGAAGCTAGCCAGATGAATACCTGGTAGGCAGAGGCAGATTTTTTTTTTCTATTTTCTTTCCCAAAAATTAAGGTGCCTCTTATACTCCGGAGCGTCTTATACTCCAAAAAATATGGTATACTCATGGTAAAAAAATGTCCCAGGAGTTTCTTTTCCTGTCTAACCCAATGGGAAAATTGACAACTGCATTCTAACTGACTGACTGACTGACTGAAGCTGATGTAGATGGGATGTTCAGTTGCCTTTTTGTTTTGTAACTACATGAACTAGTGTAGATATAGAGTTAAAGGCAGGGCAAGCATATCATTGACCGGGAATCTTGGATTCTGGGAATCCTGAATTATGCTTACTTTATCACTTTATGGCTGAAGGCTGTACAATTTAAAGCTTTGTTTTTACTTTGTAGCTTGTTGCAAAAATGTATTTAAAACTTGTTGGTTTGAGAGCTGTTGTGCTTGAGAGGTAAAATATTCCTGATCATCTTTTTTTGGTCAGAAGTAAATATTTTATTATTGTCTCCATCCTCAGTGTGTTTTACTGGGCCTTGCTTACCAGCCCTGAATCCAGAGATTTGGAATGTTTCCAAAAATTTCCTTTCTTGTGCAATAGATTCTCTTTTCCAATTTCATTTTTGAAAAAAAAAAAAAGTGTAGGTATCTTCAGTGCTTAGCCATCCTTTTCCCTTTCAATCAAATATTTCCTATCCTGCCAATCAGGGTTTCTTGGTCAATTCATTGCTTTGCTTACATAACCTCTCCTGTCACCTTTCTCTTTGCAAGCAGGAACATCATACCACCATCTCCCACACAATCCTGGCCTCTTAGTTCCATTGTGGGGTCTATTAGTCTCAAGTCTCTGCTGATAAGGCTCCCGCCTCCCACTCAACCCACTATGGAGGAATGGCTGGTGAATTTGGTAGAATAGCTGAAATGGATAAATAACTTCTTTGATTAGAGAAAAGAAATGATCTACATTAATTGATAACCAGAACCCTCTTATACATTTCTTCATTAAAAAAAATGCCAATAGAGATTGTTCAGGATTGAAATGAGGGATCCTTTGTTTCCTCTGAGCTTTCTTGCTTTCTTCCAGATGTTTCATGACCCAAACTAATGACATCATCATTGTTAGTCACTCATGATAATTATCAGCCCGGATGATGTTTTCCTCCCCCCGAATGCCATCACTCTGCTTAACAACTAATTCCCACAACAAATGTATTACTATTATTATTCTTTTCCTTACTAGTATTTATCTCTTCCCACTTATTACTATATCCATGTTGCTTGTATCTTTCAATTTATATTGTTTTTATTTGTTTCCTAGTACAATTTGATAGCTTATTAGGAACCTTGACTATCACTGTTGTATCTTTTTATTCTTGATGAATGTATTTTATTCTCCTTATGTACACTGAGAGCCTATGCACCCAAGACAAATTCCTTGAGTGCCCAATCACACTTGGCCAATAAAGAATTCTATTCTATCTTACCTAGTTTGGGACATGAAACTTCTGTAAGAAAACAAGCCCACAGAGGGAGCACCAAGGACCCCACAAATAAAAAGAAATGAACTTCTGATCTATAGTTTTGATTGTTAGACAGGATAGATTATAGGGAAAAAAATATTTTCTTCTACCTGTTTGGTAGATCTTAATATTTATAAATAGTTTATTAGTGAATTAATTAACACACAAAAATCACATACACATACACATATGCAGAAATGCGACAAATACGACATTAATAACATAAATGACATCTAAACGTAGTGTCTGATTTTATCCGACATCAATAACCTAAATTCCTCAATATATATTCCTTCCTCTCACCTTATATAACAATATTATTTTTAAATCTTTAATTATGCGTTGTTATATCTTATTTGGTACAGAATTTTGTTTTACTCTTCTAGGATCCTCTATTGGTTTTGGTTTTCCCCTCTAACTATTGATACCACCTTTGCCAAACCAGGTAATAGTCAGATTCTTCCTTTCCTTGAATTTCCTTGGTGAGTCTGTCCATCTCAGCACATTCCATGACTTTAGATATTATTCTATCTTGTGTTGGGACTTCTTCCAATTTCCAATTTTGTGCATAAATGATCCTTGAGGCAGTCAAAATATGTGTGATCAAGTATATTGTTTCTCTGTCGTAATTACTTGTAAATATGCCTATTAAATATGTTTCCGGTCTTAGTGGTACTTTTTGGGCTGTTATTCCAATTGGGTTTTGATATTATTCCAGAATTGTTTGGCTTTGGGACATGACCACCACATGTGGTAGTATGTCCCTTTTTGTGCTTTGCATTTCCAGCAGAGTGAAGATGTATTGGGGAACATTTTGGAGGTTCGTGCCGGGGGGAGATGCCATCTATAAAACATCTTGTAAATATTTTCTTTGTACGGTACTGATAAGGTTAATTTACTGTTAATTTTCCATAGTTTTTCCCATTTGTTTAATTCTATAGGGTATCCAAAGTTCATCGCCCACGTAATCATATTTTCCTTGACTATCACCTCCTCTAATTTATATGCCAGTAAGAAATTATAGATTTTTGTTATTAATTTCTCATTGGGGCCCAATAAGATTTTGTCCAGTTGGTTTAGTTCTTTTTGGATTCCAAATTTCTCCATATCTGTTTTGTGTCTGGATTGTAATTGTAAGTATGGCCACCAATCCATTTCAAGCCCTTGAGTTCTTAGTTGTTCTATTGTTTTTAGTTTTCCTTCTTCATTTAAAAGATCCTGATATGTTTTCATTTTATTTGGGTGCATTGTATTTGGGTAGATTGTGCTTCCATTGTAGAGATCCAACATGGTATTTTATCATAGTGAATCTTTCTGATTTCGTTCCAGGTTTTGATCAGGGTATTTCTCACAATGTGTCTACAGAATTATTCTTGTTTTGTGGCTTTGTCTTCCCATACTTCCCATACCTTTGTCAAGTCGAAACCTTCGACTTAATGTTAATGTTCGTCTATTTTTCAATTCAATCCAATCCTTTATCCATGTTAATACTGACGCTTTGTAATAAATCTGCCAATCGGGAAGTCCCATTCCTCCTCTATCTCGTTTATCCTGTAAATGCTTTAATTTGATTCTTGCCTTTTTTTTCTGCCATATGTATTTTAGTATCATCCTGTCCAAATCTTTAAAGTATGTTCTGCCCGGGTTTACTGGAATCACCCTGAATAGGTACAGCACTCTTGGTAGAATATTCATTTTGATAGTGGCAATTTTACCTAAAAAAGATAACGGAAGTTTTGTCCACTTTTCCAAGTCTTTTTCTACTTGTTTAGCCAGTTTAGTATAATTATCTTCCTTCAGCATCAATATTTTGTTGGTAAGCCATACCCCTAGATATTTGACCTTTTTTGTTCTTTGCATTCCTAGCATATTTTCCAACCCTTTTTCTTGGTGTTTGGTGAAATTCTTTGTTAAAATTTTAGTTTTTTGTTTGTTGATTTTCAAGCCCACCACTTCTCCATATTGCTGTATTTTAGTCAGTAGACTTTTTTTAAAAAATGTGATTTATATGCCGCCCTTCTCCGGAGACTCAGGGCAGCTTACAATGTGCTAAGCAATTGTAGTGGTTTTTCTAATATAAGTACCATGTCATCAGCGAAGGCTTGCAATTTGTATTCCTGATTTTTGATTTTTAATCCCGTTATTTCTGTATCCTTTCTGATTTCTTCTAATAGTATTTCCAAAGTTAATATAAACAATATGGGGGATAGGGGGCATCCTTGCCTTACCCCTCTTTTTATATCAAATTGTCCTGTTGTCTCACCATTAATTAATATTTTTGAAGTTTGGGTACTGTATATCCTTTTAATCATCTTTACAAATCTTTCTCCAAATTTCATCTTTTCCAATTGTGCAATGAGAAATGTCCAATTAAGGTTATCAAACGCTTTTTGAGTGTCCAGGAAGATTAAGGCTAGCTGTTTGTCCGGTCTTTGTTCATAGAATTAAAGGGTGTCCATAATTGTTCTTGTGTTATTTTGGATTTGTCGTCCGGGGATGAAGCCATTTTGGTCGGGATGTATATAATGTTTGATAAAGGTTTTCAGTCTCTGTGTTATGATGGATGTATATAGAACTGGTAGTAAAAAAATTTTCAATCCCACCACTGGTTCAGCCCTACGCAAAAACACAAATCGCAGGCACATTGAAAAGCATTTATGGAATGGGGGAAGTCCAAGTCTTTTAATAGGGCACAGAAACAAACGATACAAAAATTTGGTACCTGTGATACATCAGAAAGAAACCAATAAAAGAATGAAAGACATTTATTACATATGACAAGTGAACAATAGAAAACATTGATTAGAGATTACTTCCCACCTGTGGTAAATTTATGGGTTACATCATGCTCTTTCCGAGATGGATTAGTATCTTACTTAAAACTTGCAAGTGTATTCAATTACTTTCAGAATACACTGACTAAGAGCCTGTAGTACAATGGACTAAAGCACTGTTATTAACAACTGCTGCTTGCAATTACTACAAATTCAAATCTCACCAGGCTCAAGATTGACTCAGCCTTCCATCCTTTCAAAGGTAGGTGAAATGAGGACCCAGATTGTGGGGGCAATAAGCTGACTTTGTATAAATATACAAAAGTATGAAGGCTATTCTTAAAGCATTGTAAGCCACCCTGAGTCTCCGGAGAAGGGCGGCATGTAAATTAAAGCAAAAAAAAAAAAAAAAAAAAGATTCAGTTGTTGAAAAGGCTGTTTTTTCCTCATGAAAAAACAGAAGAAAAGCATGCTTTCCTAAAATCTGAAAGGAGGTCAACACTGCCAGACTAAAATTCTAATATCCTCACTTAAAGGCTAATAATGAAGCCTAAAATCCTAAATAATATTATCAGACAGAGAAACCCAGAAAATCCATCAGCATCACTTTTTGACTTCACTTTTGAACATCAGATGTTCCTTTGTATTCAGATCTGGCCTCAGCAAAATGATGTAACACTTAGGGATGAAGATGCAACCCAGCAGCCCAGCACTGGAAGCCAAGATGGACAAGACCTGCACAGCAACCATGAATTTCCCTTTGGTGCTGAGATAGGTGGGCAGAAAGGAGATCCAGACACTGCAAAAGACCAGCATGCTGAAGGTGATCAGCTTGGCTTCGTTGAAGGACCCAGGTAGATTCCTGGCCAGGAAGGCCACTATGAAGCAAATGGCAACCTGAAAACCCATGTAACCAAGGGCAACATAAAACATAGTGACAGAGCCTTCATTGCACTGCAGAACAATCTCTCTAGGCTGGGAATACATGTCAGAATCAGGGAATGAAGGAAAGACTCCTAACCAGGTGAAACAAATGACCACCTGGACACTGGAACAAGAAATGATGATGGTATTGGTCAGACTCTTGCCCAGCCACCCTCTCACTCTGTTTCCTGGCTTTGTGGCCAAGAACGCCAGCACCACCATGACTGTTTTGGCCAAGATGGTAGACACGGCAATTGAGAAGATGATGCTGAAAATTGTTTGTCGGAGAAGGCAGGTGGTTCTCCTTGGCCGACCAATGAAGAGAAAGGAAGTCAAGAAGCAAAGAAGAAGGGAGACCAGGAGGATATAGGAGAGGTCCCGGTTGTTGGCTTTGACAATTGGAGTTTCTTGGAATTTAATGAAGATTCCCAAGACTAAAACTGTGGTTAAGATCAGGAATAGGGCAAAGAAAGTAAGAATAATTCCCAAATACTCTTGATGGGACAAAAAAGTGACAATTTTGAGGATACACTGATCTCGATGCTTGTTCTGATACTGATTGTCTGGACATCTGGTGCAGTGGTCTGCATCTATAGAGGACAAATGTAATATTTACCATGAATTTATAGGATGGGAGTTAGATTTTGAAATTAGGAATCCCACATCTGAATTTGTGTGTGTATTCATCTGCAGGGGATGGGAGGCAGAGAGAAAAAAATAGGAGTATGTGTATACATGTGCTTCTTTGCATTGGTATGTGTCTCAAGCTGATAAAGTGTAGCTAGATTAGGGGCAGAATTTGAGAAGAGACAATTCTAGGAAGCAAAAGGGGAGAAGGGACAACCATCTACATCAGGGGTGTCAAACTTAATTTCATTGAGGACTGCATCAGGGCTATGGTTGACCTTGGGGGGTCGGGGTGGTCAGATGTGGCTGACTGGGTAGGTGTGGACAACTGGGTGGGTGTGGCCACCTTGACACCACTCCCCAAACTGCTAGCATGTTTCCTCTTTGCATTGGGTAGACCAGGCTGAAGCCACGCTGGCCCGATCTTTCATCTTTCCATTGGGTAGACTGGGCCAAAGCCATGCTGGCCTGGCCTTTCCTCTTCGCACTGGGTAAACTGGGCTGAAGCCATGCTAGCCTGAGATTTCCTCTTCTCATTGGGTAGACCAGGACGGCCCCATGGGCCGGATCCTGCCACATCGTAGGCCGGATGCAGCCCATGGGCCTTGAGTTTGACACCCCTGATCTACATCATGTAGGAAGGTTTCTAATGGACTAGGACTAGCCAATTTGACAAGGTTGGAATATTCTGGTTTTCCAAAATAGAGTTTGATTTGTCCCATTACCCATTAATTGGAGGATAAACTTGAAATTCAATAGCAATATTGTACAACTATTTTTGATTTCATTTTCTCCCACCAAATCCCAATGGTTAATGATTAAAAAGGGGCAGATAAAGTTGCCTGGTTTGATCTTTCTCTGTAATCGCCATAATGAGGAGAGGTTCCTTTCTGGTAGCAATGTATTCCCCCAAATAGCTACTCTATAGGAAACACAGATCATGCTTGCCTACTCCTTGGATACTTTGGAGAAAGACGGTTAGTCAGAAATGTGTCTATCCCGAGTCCACCCTGGAATGGAGGAGATGGCAAGATTACTGACTAGCTCCTGAGTGAGTTGGCTGTCAGGCCTGGAAGCCATCTTTTTCATTGCATCTTCAGACCTGCCACATTTACTACTGTGGGAAACTGTGATGGGGGGATTGTATGGAGCATGGGTGATATATACTGGTAGTTATAATAACATTCCTTTCTCAGAAAGTCAAGGACATCTTGCCCTGCACCTGGAGGGTTATAACTGGGAGGCATCTCCAGTCAGCATGGTGTTTGGATTGGGCCATGTGATGGATTTATGGGTGTTGGGCAGGGATTTGAACTTTCCTTTCGGTGGGGAAAATCTGGAAGCTTTCAGTTTTGGGTTTTCCCAGATTTGCCAATATGACATCTTCAATAACATGTAACTTTGGGGAAAGTCAAGTCTCGGAGTTTTCTTTCATTGGGGGTGTTACTTGAAACTCTGAGATTTGAGATTAATTTATCTCAATGGAGAGCTTCATACTGTAGAAGCAACATCATTCTGTTTGTCACGGTGAAACAATGGGTTGCTTCATGTCACTTCAACTGATCCTTCACAAAGTCATATATACTTCTTGATAACTGCTTGGCTTCTTCTACACTTAACCTCTCATTCCAATGAATTCTCCCAGCTCATATTATTGTTATATCCTTGGTGAAATTAATTCTGATAGTTAAATTAATAGTCCCTCCCACTCCAATACCCAAATTAGAAATATCTTCTTAGCAAAGATCTGCAGGAACCTATGCTCCTATCCCAAGAACTGTTTTGATTCCCATTCACCCACCTTCTTGGGTGGAAATGCTCCCTTCTGCACAAGGGACGCAGTTGTAGCAACAGATTGGTTTTCCTTCCTGGACCACCTTGAAATAGCCAGGTTGACAAGGCTCCACACACTGGGAGTGAGGCAAGGGCTGAAAGTGAACAGAATTTGCATTCAGAAGCATCTGCAAAACAGCGTTGCCTTGGAGACCGGCATTTATCACCTCCTCAGCCTGAATATCTCATAGTATCTTTACACTTCGAGATTGGCTTGGTGATATATTGGGCTTTGGGAGGGGCTCTGTCTGCACTTTACTCTTTTGAGTGGGAAACTTAATTTCTGCCTAGATCTCTCGCTATCACAATCTTCCAATAAAAGTTTCCTTTTGAAATGGCTTTTGTTTCATGAGGACTGCTTTCTTGAGAGGACTGGAGAGGCAGAACCTTACAGGGAAATACAAGAACTATGTGCAAAATGGACTAGAGGTGGACCATTCTGTTTCTCCTCTGGGCCATGTTGTGGTGGCCACTCCAGAGAATTTTCTAGAAAGATACTCTTGAAACTGGAAGCATGATAGTCAGACATGCTTCCATTTTGGAGGACTGTCTCTGGAAGGCTGTCAGAGAAACTTTTAGAAAAACAGATCATATGGAGGAGAAATTAGAATTCTGAAATTCTTCAATATGATGGGTTTTGCACTTTTCTTCTACCAAACAAGGTCAAATTCTTGAATGTATACATGTCCAAATGAACATGGTTAACTCAATTGATTTTACTTCTCCCCTCCTCTTAAATCCTGCTTCCATTTCCCTCCATCTCCACATTTTTCCTCTATGTCCCCCGACCAAAGTCTTCTACTGTAGAAGTCATAAATCATCTTTCCTTTTCTGGTTATAAATCATAGAATATAATTCTGAAGCATGAATTTGAAGGCAGTCGGTCTTATATATAGTTTGGGATGGTGGGGTACCGTGATTGAGATGACGGACAAAACTACTGTGTTTCCCCCAAAATAAGACCCTCTGTTATATTTTTTGAATCCTGAAATCAGTGCTTGGCCTTATTTTGGGGGAGGTCTTATTATTTTGGGATGTGTGTAGCAAGACGGGGCTCCTCTTGCTGATTTCCAGCTCTGTCTCCCTAACCCTAACTAGAGGAAATGGTGAGGACCGGCTGCGCATGCGCTTAAATATTTTTGGAGAGGCTTATTTTTTTTTGGGGGGGGGGGGGGCTTATTTTAGTCCATGCGCTCAAAAGCCTGATTGGACTTATTATCAGGGAATGTCTTATTTTCAGGGAAACACGGTAAAGAGATGGGACACCTCTTCCTCTACCTGATTGAGCCACTGAGGGCTCGTGATGGCTTCCTTGTTGATGCTGAATTTGACTCCAATGGTTCCTTCTCTGTCTAGACTCCCAAATTTCACTCTGGTGGTCGACTTATTAGGAAACAACACCCAGTTCACAATATCAAAGTCAGCCATCAAATCTCCATTTCTATCCAAATACATTCCTTCTATGGTGTTGTTGTAGATCTGAGGATTCTTCAGGAAATGGTGAAGCTACAGAATATAAGGAAAGAGGTTTTTACACAACTGGAATCATCTAAACAGGTGGATGTACAGAGATATAAGGAATTTGGCTTATTGAGCTCCAGCCTGTTTTCTTCTCAGGACAATCTGCATAGATTTGTCCTTCAGGTACCAATGGCGGATGTTTTCTTTCCAACATCTGGCATTCCCAACTAGCCCATATTTTCCTGTTTTCTGGTTTTATTTCTCCCCTTAGTTCTCTTGAAGATAAGCAGATGGCAGAAGGGCAGGAGAAGGGAAATCCATTACCTACAAATATATTTGCTTACATTATCTGTTGCTTATCCATGAGTTTTCCCCTCCTCCCTGAGATGCCCTGCATAGCTATAGATACATCGTTTTGTTTACAGAGATTTATCTTAACATTGTTTGGAGAGTTTCTCCTGTGCACATTGAATAACAACCACCGCAGTGAGCCTTGATTATTTATTTTGAGTCCTGTGTTTTGATTCCACAAGAGAGATAGAGTTGGAAGGGACCTTTTAGGTCATCTAGTCCAATCCCCTGCCTAAGCAGGAGACCCTACACTATTTCTGACAAATGGCAGTCCAATCTCTTCTTGAAGGCTTCCAATGATGATGTTCCCACAACTTCTGAAGGCAAGCTGTTTCATTGATTGATTGTTCACACTGTCAGAAAATGTCTCCTTATTGTAGAAGACACAGCATCAGTTCATACAACTCAGTTCTAGAAATATAATAATTTAATAATTATAATAATAATTTAACAAAGTTGGAAGGGACCTTGGAGGTCTTCTAGTCCATCCCCCTGCTTAGGCAGGAAACCCTACACTACTTCAGACAAATGGTTCTCTAATCTCTTCTTATACACTTCCTGTGTTATGAATTGGCTTTCGGAAATTGGGAAGCAAATGTCAATATTTATAATTGACTCTTCCATCTGCTCATTATCTGAAGAAAGCTTGAACACTGATTCTGAGGGAAAGCTTGAATATTGATTCTGGCACTCTTCAGGTGATTTTACAAGAATATACACTGATAATTGTAATATTAAATACAATGTAGTGTTACATTATAATAAATTGGGAGATAATCCAAAATCCCTTTCCACAAACATTAAATACTAGAATCTGGAGAAAGAAAAGCTCAAAGCATATGAAGTAAAATACATGAAGTAAAATAATTGTAGTGGTGTGTGACAACATAGGCAAAGTATAATTTTCCATTCAGCAATGCTGGAGGCCAAATGTAAAAATAAAGAGTAATTCAATATTTAATGTTACATGTAATAACAGCAGCAATGGAATTACGTATGCACAAAATTGGAAAAACGGAAGTATACCGACAAGGAAATGGTAATAAAGAAAATATTAGAATGTGCCAAAATGGACAGGTTAATGACGGAAATTAAAGAGAGCCTGAATAGCTCAATAGACAAAGCTCTGTAATTTAACCCCCCCCCCCCCGTCTGCAAGTACTGTAAGTTCAAATCTCACCAGGCTCAAGGTTGACTCAGCCTTCCATCCTTTCTAAGGTAGGTAAATTGAGGACCAAGTATGTGGGGGCAATAAGCTGCCTTTGTATAAATATACAAAAGTATGAAGGCTGTTGCTTAACACATTGTAAGCTGCCCTGAGTCTCTGGAGAAGGGCAGCATATAAATCAAATAATAATAATTAAAAAAAAGACAAAGGAGAAACAACGTATTATTTAATATGGGGCCTATGGTACAATTAGCTAGATAATAGATGCAAAGCTTAGAAAATTAATGATGAAAGAGGGTCAATCAGCTAGAAATGAATACAGGTATAAAGCTATATAGAAGAATATATATTGCAAGCAATATTATTATTTGACTGTGCATAACTGCAAATTAAAATATATAGAGTGCTAAATGTATAGAGAATTATGTTATAACTATGGAAACAATAGATATAAGTATGATATATAATATCAAGTTTCTTTTTTTTCTATGGACTATACTGTATGATTAAGAGAAAAATGGTCGTAATTAGAATGTATAACATATATATTTAAAAAGGTGCTGATACAACCAGTATATCCTTTCGCCTTTCAGCTCCAATCCAAGAGCACTCAAACAGCTGCATTCACAACAAACCATTTTATACCAAATTTATATTTTTAAAAGGTAGACTAGTATACCTTTTTCAAGTATACCTACTATTTCAAGCTATTTAGCTCTCATCAGCTACTGTCCCTTTATTTCTTTATCAGCAAAAATATAAATTTGGTATAATTAATATCTATAGCTTGTGGCTCAGAAGGTTAATTCTGATAATAGCTGATGAAAGCTAAAAAGCTTGAAATAGATCTATACTAGTCTCCTTTTATTTCTTTATCAGCAAAATATAAATTAGGTATAAAATGGTTTGTCCTGAATGCGACTGCTTGAGGGCTCCTGGATTGGAGCTGAAAGGCAAAACGGAGCAGAATGCCCCCTCCCATATGTTGGGGTAGACCAGGTGTCTCCATAGAAAAACATTTTATATGTATGTATGCATGTATGTATATATGTATAGATGTATGTATGTGTCTATGTGTGTGTGTGTGTGTGTGTATATGTATATGTATATATATATATATATATATATATATATATATATATATATATATATATATATATATATATATATATATATATATATATATATATATATATGCCCCCACAATCTGGGTCCTCATTTGGCCTACCTTATAAAGGATGGAAGGCTGAGTCAAACTTGAGCCTGGTGAGATTCTAACTTAGAGTAATTGCAGGCAGCTGAATGTTAATAACAGGCTTTAGTCTGCTGTGCCACCAGGCTCTATATATATATGAAAGAGGAGGACAAGGGATCTTATGAAAGAAAATGATTCATAAAAGGTATTTTTTTCTCAATATATATGACATTTCTCAAAGAGTGTTTCATGATGTTCATCATCTAGATGTCACCCTTAGCAACATATGTGGAACTGATAAGGAAATACCTGCCATGGTTGAATGTTTTCAACTTCCACCTTGTCTTTTCTCTCCATCCTTGTCCTCTGGGATCGGGGTGAATTGACCACATTTAAGGCATGTGCCACAATCTGGATGGCATTGTAAGTTAAGAAGCTATCTAGAGAAAAGATCTTTTCAATCTTCTGCTGAGGTAGAGTCTCCAAATTCTCTTTCTCTGTACACCTTGTCCAGCCTTTCACAGACAAGGCAAGCTTTCCATATGAACAGTGAAATTTCTTAGTCATAAATGCTTTGAGAAAAGGATAGAAATCTTTGATATCATCAAATTTGGTCCTTTGGCTGGTCTGGATAAGAAAAGAAAAAATAATATGGGTGTATCTGAAAGAGAAACTATTATATGATAATTCAATGGTGAGATCCCACAAAGCGGTTGTGATCCAAACTATCCCTTCAATAGGGTTTCTCAAGGAATTTAATATGTTTTCTAGGAAAAAGGCTCCCTCAATGAACGTAAACTCTGAGTAATAAACCAATACATTGATTTGGGCCCACAGGTTGAAAACAGAAATCTGATAGTTGAAGTTCTCATCTTTTAATAATACGATTTGTGAAAAAACAACACAGATGCCATTCTGAGCCAGCACAGGAACGAAGGTCCTAATGAAATGTTCTCCGTTATCAGTTTCTGCAGCAAAGACGCCAATGAATGTCCATCGAAAATACAGCAGCAGTTTAACAATCCCCAGGTTTTGAGCACCTTCTTTGGGGACGGTCCGGTAGAAAAAAGGTAATTGAGTTTTATCACTCAGGATCGGTGAAATATAAGTGTAGCTGATCTGGAGTGAAGAAAAAGCAGATTTATGTTTTATTTGGGGCTTTTACTATCCTGCTCTATGGAGTAGAGAGATGGTCTCTGACAGAAAACCACTTGAAGAAATGAGAAGCATTTGAAATGTAGATTTACAGATGGCTTTTACGTATAAACTGGGTTAACAAAAATCACAAATAAGGAGGTGATAAGCCACCTGGGAAAAACAAGGGAAATCATCAAAGCCATTAAAAAGCAAACGTTAGAATATTTTGGACATGTGATGCGACACCCAGAAAATACGGCATCATTCACTTAATCCTCCAGGGAAACTTTGGAGGCAAACGAGGTCCAGGCAGAAGAAGAATATCGTGGCTTCAAAACCTAACAGACTGGTTTGGACAAAACTCAGCAGCACTTTTTCTTGTGGCTTCCAGCCTACTTGGTGGATTTAATAGGGGATCAGAAATGCAGAAAATGTAACTGTCAATAATGGATGTTAAGAAGAAATCCAGATCTCATTTTCTGAAAAGCTGATGCTTCCTCAGAGCCTGCATAGTGCAAGATCTGAGCAACGTCAAATATTACAAATTAATATTTGTACTCAATTTATAACTGTTAATTATGGTTGTATCAATATTTGTTCTTCTCTTTGTGGGAGACTGAAAGATGACATAAAGACTAATTCTTGAATAATGACTACAAAGTTTTTGCAAAAGTATTAGCCAACAGGTTAATGCCAGTTATTCAAGAGGTGATTCATCATGATCAAGCAGGATTTATAGAAGGCAGATACATGAAGGATAATGTAAGGCAAATAATAGACTTATTGGAATATCTTGAGAAGAATAAACAGATCTCTGCAGTGCTGGTGTTTTTGGATGCAGAGAAGGCCTTTGATAGAGTGGATTGGAATTTTCTATTAAAGACTTTAAGAAAAATGGACTTTGGGGATCAGTTTATACAGGCGGTTTCAGATATTTATCAACAACAAATGGCACAAATTATTATTAATGGAAGTCTGACTACAAATTTTAGTATTGAAAAAGGAACAAGACAAGGTTGTCAGCTATCCCCATTGTTATTTATTTTAACATTAGAAGTCTTGTTGAATACAATACGGGATTCAAATTCTTTACATGGCATAGTTATCAGGCAAGGGCATTTACAGATGATCTGGTTGTTACCCTAACACAGCTGATGGAATCAATAATCCAGATGAAAGACATTATAGAAGAATATGGTATGGTATCAAGAATTAGGCTGAACCAGAAAAAAACTAAGATGATAGTTAAAAATATGACACAAGATCGAAAGCAGGAACTTGAAAGCAAGGCAGGCTTTGAAATAGTATCAAAGGTTAAATATTTAGGAGTTCAAGTTGTAGATTCAAATATAAAATTATTTCAAAATAATTATGAGGTGTTGTGGCGAGAGGTACAAAAGGATATAGAGACTTGGAAAAAACTGCAGCTGTCCTTACTTGGAAGAATAGCAGCAGTTAAGATTAACGTTTTGCCTAGATTTCTCTTTTTGTTTCAAATGATTCCGGTGCTAAAAAGTGATAAACAATTGAGAGAATGGCAAAGAGGAGTGAATAAGTTTGTCTGGAATGAGAAAAAGCCGAGAATTAAATTGAAAATTATGCAAGATGTTCCAGAAAGGGGAGGCCTTAAACTTCCAAACCTACAATTGTATTATGAAGCAGCAGCTTTGACGCAAGCAAGTGATTGGTTTGGAAGGATAAAGACTGGAATATTGAATATAGAAAGTCATGATCTTGAATTTGGTTGGCATGCATATTTATTCTATGAGAACAAAGTGGATAAAGTATTCAAAAGCCACATACTTAGGAACTCTTTGATGAGAGTCTGGAAGAAGCACCGATTCAAATGGGATTACAAAATACCGTTATGGCTGGATCTTGGTCATATTATGTGGAATACAAATATAATGTCACTCGGGGGGTTTTTATATAAAGAAGTTCTTTTTATGGATGGGGGCAGATGGCAACTAAAGACATTAGAAATACTGTTGGAAGAAGGGATTAATTTAACTTGGCTACAGTATAATCAACTTCAACTGAGATGGAAAGAAGATCAAAAAGTTGGTATAATGATGCATGAGAAAGAATTGGTTAGACATATAAAAGAGAAAGGTCCAATGCATATTAAGAGGGTTTATAATGTTTTGTTAGAAAGAGACTCGGAAAATGAATTGGTTAAAGATTGTATGATAAAGTGGGCGCAAAATTTTGCAGAACCAGTGATGTTGGAAACATGAGAAAAAATATGGGTCCAGAATGTTAAATTTACACAGTCGCAGAATTTGAGGGAAAATTCTTATAAAATGTTTTATAGGTGGCATTTAGATCCTAAGAAACTGTCGTGTTTGTATCCTAATGTTCAACCAAAATGTTGGAGATGTGATTTCTTAGATGCCACATATTATCATATATGGTGGACCTGCAAGAAAGTGAAGGCTTTTTGGATAATTTTTTTTTTAAATTTGATTTATATGCCACCCTTCTCCGAAGACTCAGGGCGGCTTACAATGTGCTCAGCAATAGCAATAAAAATTTTGTGGGTTATGCAAAATGTTCTCCACAATTGTTTTTATTGGGTATAGTTAAGGGTTTTACATTGGGTGAAACAAAGCTGATATTGTATATGGTGACAGCAGCGAGATTATTGATAGGTCAATATTGGAAAAATGATGTTATGCCCACTATTGAAGAATGGACTTTGAAGATGGCCAGTTTTGCAGAGATGGCGAAGATCTCAGCATATCTAAAAGATCGGACTCAAGAGACTTATGTATGGGAGTGGAAGAAGTGGATAGATTATGTGCAGAATAAGTATCAAACTAGGAAATATCAGATAGCTTTTAGCTGAATGTATTATGCTGGGATAGATTAATTAAATTCTATGAAGATATAAACAGTACACAGGGGGTGGAGGGGTTTAAGTTTCATAAAATGTGATTTTGATTTGGATTTCATCCTGAGGAAGTCCTGGGGGGGGAGGGTTAGGGAGGGCTTGGGGGGGGGGGGAAACTGGGGAGAAAATGTATTTGTAAAACTTTTTAAATAAATAATAAAAAAGATTAATTCTTCATCTTAATCCATGCTTAATTAACATTTCTAAGGAGAAAATCTCCTTAACTGCTCTGGAATAAACTTGCAGCCATTCACTGGCTCTATACCTGTGGGATTTTGTAGATGCCCAATATGGCAGCTATAAGGATGGATATATCAGAGTTGGTCTCTTCCAGCAGAACCAGCATGTTTCTCTTCCTTTCGCAACTGTAGTTGGGAACATTGGCCTCTCCAGTCGAAAGCAAATCCAACAGACCATCCAATGTCAACATTTTGTCTCGAAAGTTGTCATGGAGGTTATAACCCAGGGTGAGGTTGGGCAAGAGAAGAGGATCTTTGTTGATTTCCTGAATGGCAAAAAGGAAGGACAGAATTTTCCAGTACAACACACTTGTTTTCCTGAAAAGATACATGGATTTTGCCATGATGTTACATTCAGTGAAATCACCAACCTAGAACTAAGGAGAAATTTCCTGAAAGCGAAAGCAATTAACTGGTGGAAGGGCTTCCTTCCTGAAGTTGTGGATGCTCCATCACTGGAGGTTTTTAAGAAGAGATTGGACAGCCATTTATCTGGAATGGTATAGGGCAGTGATAGCTAATCTTTTTGCCATCGCGTGCCAGGAAAGGGGGGAGGGGGAAATCCATGTGCGTGGGTGCCCACACTCATAATTCTATGCACCCTGCCCTGCGCATGTGCGCGAAACCCCCCTCCACCCCAGCTCTTTTACCCAGCCTCCAGAGCCTCTCCAGGAGTCTCTGGAGGTTGGGGACAGCAAAAACGTCACTTCCTGTCCAATGGGGAGTTGGGAAATGGGCTGTTTCAGGCCTCTGGAGGTTCTCTGGGGGAATGGGGAAGGCTGTTTTCGCCCTCCCCAGATGCATAGAGAGGATCTTGAGCCAGGTGAGGAAGAAAAACAGGCCTTCCCCACCCCCCGAGGCCCTCCGGAGGCAGGAAATAGCCTGTTTCCCCACTTCTGGTGGGCCCATGAGGCCCAAAAATCAGCTGGCTGGCATGTGCGTGTGCAACAGAGTTGAGCTCATGTACCCACCAATATGGCTACACATGCCACCTGTGGCACGCGTGCCATAGGTTTGCCATCCCAGGTATATGGTCTCCTGCTTGTGCAGGGGATTAGATTAGAAGACCTCCAAGGTCTTCCCATCCAACTCTGTTCTTCTGTTAATGCATTTCATATGTGCTATTGTGACTGCACAGGTTTTTGTCCCCAAAGTTCCTCTTCTCTACTTACATTATTTGAAAGTCAAAACAGATACACTCCAGACAATCTGGGCACTTTTTTCACTTGCACTATTCGCTCAACCTCAGTTTGAGAAGTCAAAAAACATCCCAGGAAAAGATTTTGGCAAACCATGTCTCAAAATATAGCTCAGAAATCTGCATGGACCTCACCATGTAGGAACCAGGATTTGAGATTCCATCAAAGGGCCATTATGCATGTATTACATTTTTAAAGTGTGCATGTATGGGTGTGTATGAGACTGAATATGTGAATGAAGTTGGGGCAGAAAAGAAGGCATTTAAGAATTGTACAGAAGTACCAGCTTTCCCATTTTCTCTCGATCCCTGATTGCTTGAGAGAGTGGATAGAGAAAACAGAGGGCCTGCTCAAAGCACTTTGGTATAAGTGGAACCAGAGGTGAGTCAAGAAGGAGCATCTGAAGATGCCCATGTCCACATCAGGGAATCAACAAATAGCTGTGACGAGTTTTGAGAATTCCATAGATCATTGAAGAAAACAATGCAGAGAATTTGGGAGAAAGACTGGAGGCACCCAGGAGCTGACTGCTGATGTCTTTGGAATTGCGGGTTCTATCTTTCTGGAAAATTTATTCATTCAATTTATTCGATTTATGAGGCATGTCAAACTACTACTCTGCAATAGCATTGTGGTCTCCTGGCTACTGTAGCAACACCAGATGCTAATAATAATATTAGATTTACGTGCCGCCGATCTTGTCCAAAGGAGACTCTGATAGCTATCTTCTAGAAAAGACTCAGAAAAGAATCAGCCTTTTCTCTGAATTTGGACTGACCAATTAGAGCCTCCTGTCCTTTTCTTTGATGGCCATGCTGAGACCATAACCATGACCTCCCAAGCTAATCACCTTGAAAGATGAAAGCAAGTTGTCCATGTAGAGATCAGTTGGACAAGGGTGCTGAGCATTAAAGCTTGCTTTTGTTTCATCTGCTGAATGTGTTCCACTTCATGCTATTTGTATATAGATGTGACTGTTGATCTAAGTAACTAACTAACCTCACTCTGTCAAGGACCTAGGAGTACTCATCTCAAATGATCTAAGCCCCAGAGCTCACTGTAACAACATTGCCAAAAAGGCATTAAGAGTTGTTAACCTAATTTTGCAAAACTTATTATTAACATTGAATTGTTAACTGGGGCATACAAAATCTTTGCCAGACCAATTCTCGAATACAGCTTGTCTGCCTGGAATGCACACTGTATATCAGACATGAATTCAATTGAGCAAGTCCAGAAGTATTTCATGAGAAGAGTCCTCCACTCCTCTGCTCACAACAGAATACCTTATGCCACCAGGCTTGAAATTTTGGCCTTGGACAATCTAGAACTATGCCGACTATGGTCTGACCTAAGCGTAGTAAACAAAATGGTTACAAAGTCCTACCTGTCAATGACTACTTCAGCTTCAACCACAATAATACACAGGCAAACAATAGATACAAACTTAAGGTAAACCACTCCAAACTCGATTGCAGAAAATATGACTTCAGCAACAGAGTGGTCAATGTCTGGAATGCACTACCTGACTCTGGTTACTTCCACAAACCCTCAAACCTTTAACCTTAAACTGTCTACCGTGGACCTCACTCCATTCCTAAGAGGTCTGTACGGGGGCATGCATAAGCTCACCAGCGTGCCTACCATCCCTGTCCTACCATCCCCGTTTATTTGTACTCATCTCCTGTGTTCATGTCTATACTTATACCTCTTTTCTCGTACATGTTTGACAAACTAAACAAAATAAAAAAATAAAATAAAACCTAACTGCTTTCCACTTTCCCCACTTTCCCACATCAATCAACATCATGAGACTTACGGATGAACCTTTTTAGAAGGACTCAAACTGAAATTCTGCAGATCGGGTTCTAGACTATTTGTTGCAGAGAAGAGCCCACCGATGAGATGATCTCCTGGCCTGTAATGATTGAGTGGGTCTCTTGCATCCCTTCCCAAAGTCAAGAAGCACTTGGTGCCGAGCATCCCACAGGCTGCCTGGGGTAACAAAAGCTCCATCAGAAACAGAAGAAGTGGGTTCATTTCTGGGTTAGCCAAAGGAATCTCCTGCCTTGCATCTGATATCAGAATCAGGAGAGCAAAAGCATTTGAAGACATTGAAAGCAGATTACTACAAGACTGACTTTTCTAATATAATATGAAGTCCAGAGAGAATTTCCCCAATGATGGAAACTGGACCAATGCAGAAGCAGAGCTCCTGGTGTCCATGAAGCTCAGTCCAGCTTTCCAGGGTGACAAGACAACTGATACACTAACTTTCCTGATGCTGAAAGTGTTGCTGCTGAGTCTGTTGACCTCCTTCAGACAATTTCCAGAGGGAAAAAGAATCCCTTGACATTTAGCAAGAAGGCAAGAAAGAAATCACTATCATTCTAATAATTAGCTGGGGAAGTAGGAGTTTTGCAAAGTCCTCCCTGCAGGGTGAACTGGGATCCAACTGAAAAAGTCCCAATGTAACTCAATGTAGTGGATTCCCAGAAAGCATCCACAACCAAATTGTTCTGTGGGCATTTGGGACACCTATCATTCTGCTGGGTTGATTTCCAGTTGTTTTTCTTTTATGCTATTATATATGACTGGTGTAGTTTATAAAGTTGTGCTTTTGACATGATGAAGTTACTGTTTTCTTACTATGGACTTTTGAACATTATGATGCTGATGTGGCCTTAGACTTCCTGTGCATTCCTTATTATTCAGAGTGTTATGTTTTAGGGTGAATACTTTATTTTTTTATTGTGAGCTGCTGTGCATCTGTCTGGGATTGAATGCAGACAAATCAAATAGATGTGCAGATGGCCATGACCCCATGGACAATGTTCCTCCAGGTCATCCTGTCCTCTACCATCCTCTGGAGTCCATATAAGGTCACTCCTACTGCTTCAGTGACTCCATCTAGCCACCTCATTCTCTGTCATTCCCTTTTTCTTTTGCTCTCAATCTTTCCCAGCATTAGGCTCTTCTCCAGTGAGTCCTTCCTTCTCATTAGGTGGCCAAAGTATTTTTTATTTTATTTTTATTTTATATCAAACTTATATACTGCCCTTCTTCCTGAGGACTCAGGGCGGTGTACAGCCAAATAAAAACATAGACTACAAATATTAAAATACTTTTTAAAAGATATATATAAATTTGCTCCCGTAATTAAAAGACAACGAGAAACCAATTAAAAACATTTAAAAGTGTTAAGCCAGCCCGGCTTCCTGAAAAAAGAAAGTTTTAAGGGCACGGCTGAAAGCACCGAGGTCTTGGATTCTCCTTATCTCTGGGCGAAGTTGGTTCCAGAGGGTAGGTGCCCCCACAGAGAAGGCCCTCCACCTGGGGGTCACCATCCTACATTGTTAGGCTGATGGCACCCTGAGGAGGCCCTCTCTGTGAGAGCGCACAGGTTGATGGGAGGCCATCGGTAGCAGCAGGCGGTCTCAAAGATATATAGGTCCTATGCCATGGAGCACTTTAAAGGTGATAACCAACACCTTGAAGCGCACCCAGAAGACCACTGGGAGCCAGTGCAGCTCACGCAGGAGAGGAATTTGAGTTTCATCTTCAGGATCTGACCTTGCTTGCAACCAGACAACTATAAAAGGAGGGGGAAGGGAAGGCCTTGGAATCTAAGGGAGGCTTGGGAAGGAAATTTAGAATGCAAGTGTGTCAACTGGAAGTCTGAGACAGATCCAATATCTCAAGGTCACCAGCTGGGGAAGTCTAAGGTAGACAGACTGTTCCCAAAATAAAGAAAGTGCAAATGCATGGTGGACAATGGACATTGGGAGGTCCAGGGGGAGAAGGGAAAGTTTTCCTATGCTATTTTGACAGGAAATCATTAGAACTGGCTTTTCTCCTGTACCTACATGGAATCTTCAGTAAAGTTACCTTATTTTTCAGATTATGAGACGCACTCCCCTCCCCAAAAAAGAGGCTGATAAGTTGGGTGCGTCTTATACCCCGAATGTAGCCCCACACACCATCCGGCCCCCACCCTTCAGCCTCAGCACGTCCTCTTCCTGGCTGCAGAGATTGCCACAGACAATGGCTCTCATTTTCAGCCTCCAAACACTCCATTTGAGAGCCGTTCAAGGCTGCGGGGATTGCCAAAACACATCGCCGTTGATCGCTGCCTGTACACATTGTGTTTTCGGCCACTATGCATTGCGTTTTAGTGTTCAGCATGCCCCATTTTTGGCTTCTGCACATCATGTTTTTGGGTAGTGATAGGCGGTGATGTGCTTTTTGCGATCCCCACAGCCATGAACGGCTCTCAAATGGAGCATTTGGAGGCTGAAAACACGAGGCGCGAAGCCCAAAATGGCAACCTACTGCCTTGTCTTACTGCTTCCACGCTTCACCTACTTTACTAAGTGGAGCTCCCTCTGACAATCAGCTGTGCTTTTTAAGCTGTTTATCAGCCCCAGTGCGCACTTACAACCAGCCAACTAATGTGTGCTAAAGCTGACCAGGCTAAGGAAGCTAGCCAGATGAATACCTGGTAGGCAGAGGCAGAATTTTTTTCCCTATTTTCCTTCCCAAAAACTAAGGTGCCTCTTATACTCCTGAGCGTTTTATACTCCAAAAAATATGGTATATTCTTGGTAAAAAAATGTCCCAGGAGTTTCTTTTGCTGTCTAACCCAATGGGACAATTGACAACTGCATTCCAACTAACTGACTGACTGACTGACTGACTGACTGACTGACTGACTGAAGCTGATGTAGATGGGATGTTCAGTTGCCTTTTTGTTTTGTAGCTACATGAAATTAGTGTAGATATAGAGTGAAAGGCGGGGCAAGCATATCATTGACTGGGAATCTTGGATTTTGGGAATCCTGAATTATGCCTACTTTATCACTTTATGGCTGAAGGCTGTACAATTTAAAGCTTTGTTTTTACTTTGTATTTTGTTGCAAAAATGTATGTAAAACTTGTTGGTTTGAGAGCTGTTGTGCTTGAGGTGTAAAATATTCCTGACCATCTTTTTTTTTTGTCAGAAGTAAATATTTTATTATTATCTCCATCCTCCGTGTGTTTTATTGGGCCTTGCATACCAGCCCTGAATCCAGAGATTTGGAATGTTTCCAAAATCTATTAGGGTCTAATAGTCTCAACTCTCCACTGATAAGGCTCCCCCCCCACTCAACCCACTATGGAGGAATGGCTGGTGAATTTGGTAGAATAGCTGAAATGGATAAATTAACTTCTTTGATTAAAGAAAGGAAATGATCTACATTAATTGATAACTAGAAGCCTCTTATACATTTCTTCATAAAAAAAGGCCAATAGAGAATATTTGTTGTTCAGGATTGAAATGAGGGATCCTTGGTTCCCTCTGAGCTTTCTTGCTTTCTTGCAAATGTTTCATGACCCAAACTAATAACATCATCGTTAGTCACTCATGATAGTTATCAGCCCTGATGATGTTTCCCTCCCCCCGAATGCCATCACTCTGCTTAACAACTAATTCCCACAACACTGCCAAATAATGTATTAATATTATTATTCTCTTCCTTACTAGTATCTATCTCTTCCCACTTATTACTATAACCATGTTGCTTGTATCTTTCAATTTATATTGTTTTTATTTTTTCCTAGTACAATTTGATAGCTTATTAGTAACCTTGACTATCACTAAGTGTTGTATCTTTTTATTCTTGATGAATGTCTTTTATTCTCCTTATGTACACTGAGAGCCTATGCACCCAAGACAAATTCCTTGAGTGCCCAATCACACTTGGCCAATAAAGAATTCTATTCTATCTTACCTAGTTTGGGACATGAAACTTCTGCAAGAAAACAATCCCACACAGAGAGCACCAAGGACCCCACAAATAAAAAGAAATGAACTTCTGATCTATAGTTTTGATTGTTAGACAGGATAGATTATAGGAAAAAAATACTTTCTTCTACCTGTTTGGTAGATCTTAATAATTATAAATATTTTATTAGTGAATTAATGTCCCTTGGATTAAAAAAAAGGTGAAGATCATTTATGTTGCAGCTTTATTTTCCCCAATTGTTTGGCCTTATTTCTCTGAATCTGAGAGATTAAAAACACTTTTTTCTTTTGTAAAAGTAATCTGTTCACTCCAGAGGTGGGTTTCAACAGGTTCTGACCGGCTCTGGAGAACCAGTAGGGGAAATTTTGAGTAGTTTGGAGAACCAGTAAATACCACCTCTGATTGGCCCTGCCCCCATCTATTCTCTGCCTCCTGAGTCCCAGCTGATCGGGAGGAAATGGGGATTTTGCAGTAACCTTCCCTAGGAATGGGGAGGGAATGGAGATTTTACAGTATCCTTCCCCTGCCATCCCCACCAAGCCACTCCCACCAAGCCACGCCCACAGAACCGGTAGTAAAAAATTTGAATCCCACCACTGGCTCAGCCCTACCCAAAAACACAAATCGCAGGTTCAGTGAAAAGTATTTATGGAATGGGGGAAGTCCAATTCTTTTAATAGGGTACAGAAACAAATGATACAAAAATTTGGTACATGTGATACATCAGAAAGAAACCAATGAAAGAACAAAAGACATTTGTTACATTTGACAAGTGAACAATAGAAAACATTGATTAGAGATTACTTTCCACATGTGGTAAATTTATGGGTTACATCATGCTCTTTCCAAGATGGATTAGTATCTTACTTAAAATTTGCAAGTGTATTCAATTACTTTCAGAATACACTGACTAAGATTCTGTTGTTGAAAAAGCTGTTTTTTCCCAATCAAAAAGCAGAAGAAAAACATGTTTTCGTAAAATCTGAAAGGAGGTCAACACTGCCAGACTAAAATTCTAATAACATCCTCACTTAAAGGCTAATAATGAAGCCCAAAATGCTAAATACTACTATGAGACACAGAAACATAAAAACATGGAAATTAGGCTTAAGCAGGAGATGACTTCAAAAAGCAGCCTGATAGTGTTTTCTCCTGAAAAGTACCCAATGGGTGAGAATTATATTGGGTGGGAATTATATCCCAAGAACATCCATCAGCATCACTTTTTTACTTCACTTTTGAACATCAGATGTTCCTTTGTATTCAGATCTGGCCTCAGCAAAATAATGTAACACTTAGGGATGAAGATGCAACCCAGCAGCCCAGCACTGGAAGCCAAGATGGAGAAGACCTGCACAGCCACCGTGAATTTCCCTTTGGTGCTGAGATAGGTAGGCACAAAGGAGATCCAGACACTGCAAAAGACCAGCATGCTGAAGGTGATCAGCTTGGCTTCGTTGAAGGACCCAGGTAGATTCCTGGCCAGGAAGGCCACTATGAAGCAAATGGCAGCCTGAAAACCCATGTAACCAAGGGCAACATAAAACATAGTGACAGAGCCTTCATTGCACTGCAGAACAATCTCTCTAGGCTGGGAATACATGTCAGAATCAGGGAATGAAGGAAAGACTCCTAACCAGGTGAAACAAATGACAACCTGGACACTGGAACAAGAAATGATGATGGTGTTGGTTAGACTCTTGCCCAGCCACCCTCTCACTCTGTTTCCTGGCTTTGTGGCCAGGAAGGCCAGCACCACCATGACTGTTTTGGCCAAGACGGTAGACACGGCAATTGAGAAGATGATGCTGAAAATTGTTTGTCGGAGAAGGCAAGTCGTTTTCCTTGGCCGACCAATGAAGAGAAAGGAAGTCAAGAAGCAAAGAAGAAGGGAGACCAGGAGGATATAGGAGAGGTCCCGGTTGTTGGCTTTGACAATTGGAGTTTCTTGGAATTTAATGAAGATTCCGAAGACTAAAACTGTGGTTAAGATCAGGAATACGGCAAAGAAAGTAAGAATAATTCCCAAATACTCTTGATGGGACAAAAAAGTGACAGTTTTGAGGATACACTGATCTCGATGCTTGTTCTGATACTGGTTGTCTGGACATCTGGTGCAGTGGTCTGCATCTATAGAGGACAAATGTAATATTTACCATGAATTTATAGGATGGGAGTTAGATTTTGAAATTAGGAATCCCACATCTGAATTTGTGTGTGTATTCATCTGCAGGGGATGGGAGGCAGAGAGAAAAAATTAGGAGTATATGTATACCTCTGCTTCTTTGCCTTAGTATGTGTCTCAATTTGAGAAAGTGTAGCAAGATTAGGGGCAGAATTTGAGAGGAGACTATTCTAGGAAGCAAAAGGGGAGATGGGACAACCATCTACATCAGGGGTGTCAAACTTAATTTCATTGAGTACCCCATCAGGGCTATGGTTGATCTTGGGGGGGGGCAGTCAGGCGTGGCTGACTGGGTGGGTGTGGCCAACTGGATGGTTGTGGCTTGCTTGACACCACTCCCCGAACTGCTAGCATGTTTCCTCTTTGCATTGGGTAGACCAGGCTGAAGCCACGCTGGCCCGATCTTTCATCTTTCCATTGGGTAGACTGGGCCAAAGCCACACTGGCCTGGCCTTTCCTCTTTGCACTGGGTAGACTGGGCTGAAGCCATGCTAGCCTGAGATTTCCTCTTCTCATTGGGTAGACCAGGACAGCCCCATGGGCCGGATCCAACCACATCGTAGGCCGGATGGAGCCCATGGCCTTGAGTTTGACACCCCTGGTCTACATCATGTAGGAAGTTTTCTAATGGACTAGGACTAGCCAATTTGACAAGGTTGGAATAATTGGTTTTCCAAAATGAAGTTTGATTTGTCCCATTACCAATTAATAGGAAGATAAAATTGAAATTCAATAACAATATTGTTCAACTATTTTTGCTTTCATTTTGTCCCACCAAATCCCAATGGTTAATGATTAAAAAGGGGCAGATAAAGTTGCCTGGTTTGACCTTTCTCTCTAATCACCATAATGAGGAGAGGTTCCTCTCTGGTAGCAATGTATTCCCTAAATAGCTACTCCACAGGAAACAAAGATCATGCTTGCCTACTCCTTGGATACTTTGGAGGAAGACGGTTAGGCAGAAATGTGTCTATCCCAAGTCTACCCTGGAATGGAGGAGATGGCAAGATTACTGACTAGGTCCTGTGTGACTTGGCTCTCAGGCCTGGAAGCCATCTTTTTCATTGCATCTTCAGGCCTGCCACATTTACTACTGTGGGAAACTGTGATGGGGGGATTGCATGGAGCATGGGTGATATATACCGGTAGTCATAATAACATTCCTTTCTAAGAAAGTCAAGGACTTCTTGCCCTGCACCTGGAGGGTTAGAACTGGGAGACATCTCCAGTCAGCATGGTGTTTAGATTGGGCCATGTGATGGATTTGTGGGTGTTGGGCAGGGATTTGAACTTTTCTTTAGGTGGGGAAAACCTGGAAGCTTTCAGATTTGGGTTTTCCCAGATGTGCCAATACGACATCTTCAATAACAGGCCCTTCTTTTGAGCATGCGCGAAGATGGCGGCTCGTAGGTGAAGCTCCAATGCCTCGGGGGAGAGGTAGGCCTGTTGAGAATTCTCGGGGGACCGAATATCAGCTGTTGGCCCGGCCCAGCAAGAGGAATGAGTGGGCGGCCTGTTGAGAGCTTTTGAGCTCCTCCAAACGATCTGTGTGGCCAGCTGGACCTGAAAAATGCCGTGAGGCTATGGCGGCAGCGAACAGTAGGCTGGAGCAAGGTCAGGGTGGCGGTGATTTGCCTTGGTGCCCCCCCAGTGGCGGCCGGAGCAGGGAGGGGTGTGGGGGAGACAGCAGCTCTTTGGAGCGTCGCTGGACCCCCCCTGAAAAAGCACCCCAAAATGGTTCCCGGCTCTCAGCAGTGGTGGCGACGGTTGGAGCAGCAGCTGCAGTGGCTGTGGATGAAACGACGGCCGCTGGGGTGGTGCTGGGTTGAACGGCGCTATCCTGGATGTTTTCAGACTGAGTTTAGACTTTTCAACCAGGGTCGGTTATCAACTGCGGAGGGGAGGAAGGGAAGAATGCAGTCTGACTGGTTGCTGACCCCTGAAGACTGGGGACTTAACGGGGACTAGAAGACCTTATGGAGACTGGGGGTTTGGCAAAGTTGGGCAACTGGCCTGCCCCCCCCCCCCCCGGTCTGTATCCATTTTCCCCTTTCCCGCTGCGGTCTGGTTATGGGCATGGTTGGGGTTGTGGCCATTTGAACTGGACCTTTTCTGCACCGGCATTGGACTGCATTTGGATTTATTGGACCCCTGATCTGACCATCATTGACCCCCAGTTTCCGGCTATATCATCAGTCCCAGTTACATTTATAATGCCTTGCTGTGAGGAGAGGTTTAAGCCTGGGTGCGGTCACCGAGGGAGTCACCTTGCTGCTACTGTCACCGAATAAGACCTGTCGATACCAGTCACTGTGAGAGGGTGGCTTGGTCATTGCTTTTTGGGGCATCGGCCGGAGACTCCTCTCGACTGCTGTGAGAGGACAGTGGAGCCCTGGTTTCTGATCCGCGCCAAAATGGTGGAGTCTCTCTCCCAGACCTTTTAAATTCACCATCATTGAATCCTTAGCCTTACCCCATCTTCCCCAGGTGGACTTTTAGGGATATATTCACCGGCTGAGCTCTTTGCCTTGCGAGAGTCCCCCTACTCGCAAGCCTGGCCTTCTACATTATTGAAGGCCTACCTCGATGAAGGGTTTTGGAACCCAGAGAGGTGGCATGTCGCGAAGAAGGGGTTGAGGGGTTTTTTTATAAAGTTTTAGCTAATTTCTTAAAGGGTTCCAGGGGTGGGGAGGGTTGGATTAGAAGTAGGGCCGTGGGTATGGGGGATAACCCACTAAGGGGAGGGCCGGGTATGGCTGTGAAGCACGGCATGGAGGGTGGGGGGCCCGGGGTCAAGGGGGGGTTAAAGCTCATCCAGATAAAGTTTTTACTATCAGTACTGTGGACGGGAGGGGTAGATATGGCGGGAGTGGGGGGGCCATATCATGTTAGGGGGGCGTGCGCCCGCTGTCCTTGAGCGGTGGCGCACTCCGGCCCCCAAAGCTCCACTCGTTCTCCAGGTTGTGCAGATCCTTAGGGCCCTGGCCTTCAGCTGATGTTGTGCAATGCCAGGTCTGTAGTACCACCTTTAAAGCGCTCCATGGCATAGGACCCAGGTACCTTCGAGACCGTCTTCTGCCACCAATAGCCTCCCACCGACCAGTCCGTTCCCACAGAGAGGGTCTCCTCAGGGTGCCATCAGCCAAGTTATGTTGGCTGGCGACACCCAGGGGGAGGGCCTTCTCTGTGGGAGCCCCAGCCCTGTGGAATGAACTGCCCCCGGAAATACGTAAGATCTCCAACCTCCGGGTGTTCCGCTGCGCACTGAAGACCCTGTTGTTCCGCCAGGCAGGGCTGTCAATATAATAATTTTAAATTGGGGTATTTTAATTTTTAGGGTTTTAAATTGGCCAAATCTATTTAATTATTTTAATTTTTAATTATTGTTGTGTCTTGTGTTTTTAAATTGGCTGTACACCGCCCTGAGTCCTTTGGGAGAAGGGCAGTATAGAAATAAAATTATTATTATTGTTATTGTTATTATTATTATTATTATTATTATTATTATTATTATTATTATTATTATTATTATTATTTAAAGCCCCCCTCATTTGTGATCTTGTTCAGGAGGGGGGAGCGGACCTGGCAGGTGTTATGGAGACCTTGTTGGACCAGGAGGGGGGATCCCCCTTGTTGAAATGTGCCCACCAGGTTTCTGTGCATTCCATCGGCCGAGGTTGCAGGGTAGGGGTGGGGGGGTAGCGGTTATCATTAAAGATGGTCTGAGACCGAGGGAGGCCACTGTTCCTCAGACGGCCGGCTGTGAATCCCTCCTTGTGAAATGGGGTCACGGGGTTCAGATGGGTTTGCTGATCATGTACCTGGCTCCCTGCCACGTGGCAGCAGCCTTGCCTGAGCTACTCAACGTCATCGCCGCGATGGCGGTTGAGACCCCTAGGCTTATGGTCATGGGGGATTTCAACTTGCCGTCTGTGGGTGAGGCATCTGAGGTGGCTCGGGAGCTCATGGCTTCCATGACAGCCATGGACCTGACACGGTTAATTCATGGCCCTACCCACACGGGGGGAAACACGCTGGATCTGGTTTTTGTCTCTGGACAGTGGTTGAGTGAACTTGAGATAGAGGATATAGTTACCGAGCCCTTGTCATGGTCAGATAACTCTCTCCTTCGTCTTGACCTTCAAACCACTGCACCCTGCCACAGGGAGGCGGAGCCGGTAAGATGGTTCCGCCCCAGGCGCCTGATGAAACCTGACAGGTTCCAGATGGAGCTTGGGTCATTTCCTGAGGCTCTGGCACACGCCTCAGCTGGAGACCTAGTGGCTGCTTGGGATAGGGCGGCCGCTGGAGGTCTGGATCGGGTCGTGCCTTTGCGGCCTCTGACCTGGCGCCGATCTCATTTGGCTCCTGGGTTCACTGAGGAGCTGAGGGAGTTGAAGCACCGGAAAAGATGCCTAGAGAGTAGTTGGAGGGCCAGTCTTTCAGAATTGGACCAGACACTGGTAAGATCTCATATTAAGAATTACCTAGTGGCGATAAAAGCAGCGAAATGTAGCTATTTTGCTGCTCTTATTGCATCATCAGATAACCGCCCAGCCGCCCTGTTTAGGATGACCCACTCCCTGCTCCATCAGGAAGCGCGGGAGGACCCCTTGGAGGGTAGAACCGAGGAATTTGTTCAGTATCTGTATGACAAAATCACTCAGATCTGGGAAGATTTGGACTCCGACTGGGTAGTTGCAGGGGGAGGAACTGGGGCAGGTCTTGAGAATGTTATCTGGGATGAGTTTGATCCTGTGACCCCTGAGGACATGGACAGGATTCTGGGCAGACTGAACGCGACCACGTTTTTATTGGACCCGTGCCCCTCCTGGTTAGTGCTGGCTTCCCAGGAGGTGACGCGAGGCTGGCTCCAGGGGATTATAAATGCTTCGTTGGGTGAGGATGACTTCCCTGCCACCTTGAAAGAGGCAGTGGTGCGGTCTCTTCTCAAGAAGCCATCCCTGGACCCAGCAGTCTTGACTAATTATCATCTGGTCTCCAACCTTCACTTTGTGGAGAAGGTTGTTGAGTGTGTGCTTGCGCAACAGCTCCCCCAATACCTGGATGAAATGACGTATCTGGATCCGTTCCATTCGGGCTTCAGGCCTGGATACAGCACGGAAACGGCATTGGTCGTGTTGGTCGATGATCTCTGGAGGGCTCGGGACAAGGGTTGATCCTCTGTCCTGGTCCTATTAGACCTCTCAGCAGCTTTTGATACCATCAACCATGGTATCATGCTGCACCGGTTGGAAGAGTTAGGGGTGGGGGGCACTGTACTACGGTGGTTCTCCTCCTTTCTCTCCGACCGGTTGCAGTCTGTGTTGGCAGGGAGCAGAGGTCGACCCCGAGGCCCCTCATATGTGGGGTGCCACAAGGGTTGGTCCTCTCGCCCCTTCTGTTCAACATTTATGTAAAGCTGGGCGAGATCATCTGTGGTTTCAGGTGAAGTACCATCAGTATGCTGATGATACCCAGCTGTACATCTCCACCCCGGACCACCCCAACAATGCCCTTGAAGTGATGTCCTGGTGTCTGGAGGCCATGCAGATCTGAATGGGGAGGAACAGTCTCAGGCTCAACCCATCCAAGACCGAGTGGCTACGGTTTCCGACGTCCCGATATAGTCAGTTGACGCCATCGCTGACTATTGGGCGTGAATCACTGGCCCCCATGGAGAGGGCTCACAACGTGAGCGTCCTCCTGGATTCACAGCTGTCTTTAGAAGAGCACTTGACGGCCGTGACCGGGAAGATTTTTCATCAGGTTCGCCTGATTCGCCAGTTGCGTCCCTTTCTGGATCAGGACTCCCTACACACAGTCACTCATGCCCTCATCACCTCCCGCCTGGACTATTGTAATGCTCTCTACATGGGTCTCCTCTTGAGGAGTCTCCAACTGGCGCAGAGTGCGGCTGCACGGGTGGTTATGGGAGCAATGTGGCGCTCCCGTGTGACACCTCTCCTGCGCGAGCTGCACTGGCTCCCGGTGGTCTTCCAGGTGCGCTTCAAGGTTTTGGTTACCACCTTTAGAGTACTCCAGTGTCGACTCGCAGCCCCCAGGGTGAAGGCCTTCTCTGTGGGGTTACCCACTATCTGGAACGAGCTCCCCCCGGAGATATGGAGGATCCCAGATTTACGCACTTTCCGCCATGCTCTTAAGACCCTCCTATTCCAGCAAGCCGGCCTGGCCTAATTTTCTCCCCTTTCTTTTAAATTTTTAAACTGAAATTTTAATTTGTTTTAAATTATTGGGATTTTTAATTGTCTTGGGCTAAATTATTTAATTTGGTTTTAAATTGTTTCTAACTTTTGTATTTCTGTATTTTATTCTGTGCCTGTTCACCGCCCTGAGTCTTTTGGGAGTAAGGTGGTATACAAATTTAATAAAACAAACAAACATGTAATTTTGGGGAAAGTCAAGTCTGAGTTTTCTTTCATTGGGGGTGTTACTTGGAAGCCTGACATTGGAGATTAATTTACCTCAATGGAGAGCTTCATACTGTAGAAGCAACATCATTCTGTTTGTCATGGTGAAACAATGGGCTGCTTCATATCACTTCAACTGATCCTTCACCAAGTCACATATGCTTCTTGATAGCTGCTTGGCTTCTTCTACACTTAACCTCTCATTCCAATGAATTCTCCCAGCTCATATTATTGTTATATCTTTGGTGAAATTAATTCTAAGAGTTAAATTAATAGTCCCTCCCACTCCAATACCCAAATTAGAAATATCTTCTTAGCAAAGATCTGCAGGAACCTTTGCTCCTATCCCAAGAACTGTTTTGATTCCCATTCACCCACCTTCTTGGGTGGAAATGCTCCCTTCTGCACAAGGGACGCAGTTGTAGCAACAGATTGGTTTTTCTTCCTGGACCACCTTGAAATAGCCAGGTTGACAAGGCTCCACACACTGGGAGTGAGGCAAGGGCTGAAAGTGAATAAAATTTGCATTCAGAAGCATCTGCAAAACTGATTAGTTATGAAATGAATTATAGTGTTGGAATGGGATTGTCAGGTCCCATAGCTTATCTCGCCTCCAGAGAAGAGCAGCAGCGTTGCCTTGGAGACCGGCGTTTATCACCTCCTCAGCCTGAGTATCTCATAGTACCTTTACACTTCGAGATTGGCTTGGTGATATATTGGGCTTTGGGAGGGGCTCTGTCTGCACTTTACTGTTTTGAGTGGGAAACTTAATTCCTGCCTAGATCTCTTGCTATCACAATCTTCCAATAAAAGTTTCCTCTTGAAATGGCTTTTGTTTCATGAGTACTGCTTTCTTGAGAGGACTGGAGAGGCAGGACCTTACAGGGAAAAACAAGAGGCATGTGCAAAATGGACTAGAAGTGAACCATTCTGTTTATCCTCTGGGCCATATTGTGGTGGCCACTCCAGAGAATTTTCTAGAAAGTTACTCTTGAAACTGGAAGCATGATAGTCAGATATACTTCCATTTTGGAGGACTGTCTCTGGAAGACTTTCAGAGAAACCTTTGGAAAAACAGATCATATGGAAGAGAAATTACAATACTGAAATTCTTTAAGATGATGGGTTTTGCACTTTTCTTCTACCAAATAAGGTCAAATTCTTGAATGTATACATGTCCAAATGAACATGAGTAACTCAATTGAATTTACTTCTCCCCCCCTCTTAAATCCTGCTTCCATTTCCCTCTATCCCAACATTTTTTTCCCACAGACCAAAGTCTTCTACTGTATAAGTCATGAAGCATCATTTCCTTTGCTGGTTATAAATGAAAGAATATAATTCTGAAGCATGAATTTGAAGCCAGTCGGTCTTATATATAGTTTGGGATGGAGGGTTACCCTGATTGAGATGATGGAAAATATTAAAGAGATGGGACACCTCTTCCTCTACCTGATTGAGCCACTGAGGGCTCGTGATGGCTTCCTTGTTGATGCTGAATTTGACTCCAATGGTTCCTTCTCTGTCTAGACTCCCAAATTTCCCTCTGGTGGTCGACTTATTAGGAAACCACACCCAGCTCACAATGTCAAAGTCAGCCATCAAATCTCCATTTCTATCCAAATACATTCCTTCTATGGTGTTGTTGTAGATCTGAGGATTCTTCAGGAAATGGTGAAGCTACAGAATATAAGGAAAGAGGTTTTTACACAAATGGAATCATGTAAACAAGTTGATGTACAGAGATATAAGGAATTTGGCTTATTGAGCTGCAGCCTGTTTTCTTCTCAGGACAATCTGCATAGATTTGTCCTTCAGGTACCGATGGCGGATGTTTTCTTTCCAACATCTGGCATTCCCAACTAGCCCATATTTTCTTTTTTTCTGGTTTTATTTCTCCCCTTAGTTCTCTTGAAGATAAGCAGATGGCAGAAGGGCAGGAGATGGGAAATCCATTACCTACAAATATATTTGCTTACATTATCTCTTGCTTATCCATGAGTTTTCCCCTCCTCCCTGAGATGTCCTGCATAGCTATAGATACATCGTTTTGTCTACAGAGATTTATCTTAACATTGTTTGGAGAGTTTCTTCTGTACATACTGAATAACAAACACCGCATTGAGCCTTAATTATTTATTCTGAGTCCTGTGTTTTGATTCCACAAGAGAGATAGATTAACAGAGTTGGAAACGACCTTGTAGGTCATCTAATCCAACCCCCTACCCAAGCAGGAGACCCTACACCATTTCTGACAAATGGCAGTCCAATCTCTTCTTGAAGGCTTCCAATGATGAAGTTCCCACAACTTCTGAAGGCAAGCTGTTCCATTGGTTGATTGTTCACACTGTCAGAAAATGTCTCCTTATTGTAGGAGACACAGCATCAGTTTGTACAACTCAGTCCTGGAAATATAATAATTTAATAATTATAATAATAATTTAACAAAGTTGGAAGGGACCTTGGAGGTCTTCCAGTCCAACCCCCGCTTAGGTAGGAAACCCTACACTACTTCAGAGAAATGGTTATCGAATCTCTTCTTATAAACTTCCTGTGTTATCAATTGGCTTTCTGAAATTGGGAGGCAAATGTCAATATTTATAATTGACTCTTCCATCTGCTCGTTATCTGAAGAAAGCTTGAACAGTGATTCTGAGGGAAAGCTTGAATATTGATTCTGGCACTCTTCAGGTGATTTTACAAGGATATACACTGATAATTGTAATATTAAATACAATGTAGTGTTTCATTATAAGAAATTGGGAGATAGTCCAAAATCCCTTTCCACAAGCATCAAATTCTAGAATCTGAATAAAGAAAAGCTCAAAGCACATGAAGTAAAATATATGGAATAAAATAATTGTAGTGGTGTGTCACAACATAGCCAAGATATAATTTTCCATTCAGCAATGCTGGAAGCCAAATGTAAAAAGAAAGAGTAATTCAAAATTTAATTTAATTTAATTTAATTTAATTTAATTTAATTTAATTTAATTTAATTTAATTTAATTTAATTTAATTTAATTTAATTTAATTTAATTTAATTTAATTTAATTTAATTTAATTTAATTTAATTTAATTTAATTTAATTTAATTTAATTTAATTTAATTTCCAATTTATATACCGCCCTTCTTCCTGAGGACTCAGGGCGGTGTACAGCCAAGATAAAAAACATAGAATAAAAATATTAAAATATTTAAAAATATATATAAATTTTGTCCCGAAAATTAAAAAATCACAGACTAATTAAAAGAATTTAAAAATTTCTTCTTAAACCAACCCGGCTTGCTGGAAAAGATGGGTTTTCAGGGAACGATGGAATGCATTGAGGTCATGGATTCTCCTTATTTCCGGGGGCAACTGATTCCAGAGGGTGGGAGCCCCCACAGAGAAGGCCCTCCCCCTGGGGGCCACCAGCCTACATTCTTTGGCTGATGGCACCATGAGGAGACCCTCTCTGTGGGAGCGCACGGGTCAATGGGAGGTCGTTGGTAGCAGCAGGCGGTCTCGCAGATAGCTAATGTTACATGTAATAACAGCGGCAACGGAATTACGTATGGACAAAATTGGAAAAACGGAGGTATACCGACAGAAGAAATGGTAATAAAGAAAATATTAGAATGTGCCAACATGGGCAGGTTAACAATGGAAATTAAAGACAAAGGAGAAACAGCGTATTACTTAATATGGGGCCTATGGTACAATTAGCTAGATAATAGATGCAAAGTTTAGAAAATTAATGATGAATGAGGGTCAATAAGATAGAAATGAATACAGGTATAAAACCATATAGAAGAATACATATTGCAAGCAATATTATTATTAGACTGTGCATAACTACAAATTGAAATATATAGAGTGCAAAATGTATAGAGAATTATGTTATAACTATGGAAACAATAGATATAAGTATGATATATAATATCAAGTTTCTTTTTTTTCTATGGACTATACTGTATGATTAAGAGAAAAATGGTCGTAATTAGAATGTATAACATATATATTTAAAAAGGTGCTGATACAACCAGTATATCCTTTCGCCTTTCAGTTCCAGTCCAGGAGCCCTCAAGCAGCCGCATTCACGACAAACCATTTATACCAAATTTATATTTTTAAAAGGTAGACTAGTATAGATCTACTTCAAGCTATTTAGCTCTCATCAGCTACTCTCCCTTTATTTCTTTAGCAGCAAAAATATAACTTTTGTATAATTAATATATATAGCTTGTGGCTCAGAATATTAATTCAACTGCCTAACATGCAGGAATCCAATTTTGGAAGGGTATGGCTAGCTGATGAAAGCTAAAAAGCTTGAAATAGATCTATACTAGTCTCCCTTTATTTCTTTATCAGCAAAATATAAATTTGGTAGAAAATGGTTTGTCCTGAATGCGACTGATTGAGGGCTGAAAGGCAAAAGGGAGCAGAATGCCCCCTTCCATATGTTGGGGTAGACCAGGTGTCTCGATAGAAAAACATTTGATGTGTGTGTGCGTGTGTGTGTGTGTGTGTGTGTGTATACACCCACAATCTGGGTCCTCATTTGACCTATCTTAGAAAGGATGGAAGGCTGAGTCAACCTTGAGCCTGGTGAGATTCGAAATTACAGTAATAGCAGGCAGCTCAATGTTAATAACAGGCTTTAGTCTGCTGTGCTACCACCAGGCTCTATATATATATGAAAGAGGAGGACAAAGAGGAGAAGAGGAGGATGTTATGAAAGAAAATGATTCATAAAAGATATTTTTTTCTCAATGTATATGACATTTCTCTCTCTCTTTTTTTTAATTGAAAAGTTTTATAGAAAGTACAAACATTTTCACCCCACCACCCTTCCCCCCCTCAACCCCCCTCCCTTTCCCACTCCCCCTTCCCCTCCTTCCCCCCCACCCCCCTCCCTAGATTTCCCAGAACAAGCACAGGGTATAGCATTCACAAATCAAAGGCTAAAATATGCTAACAAATTATTACATTTCACATTCTCCCTCGATTCCTATTGAATATCTTTTCCTCCGTTAAATTTATCCAGTCTGTAATTGCTGAGAGGGCAGCGGCTTCATAGTACAATCTTAAATTGGGCATTTTAAGACCACCTCTTTCTCGGATATCTTGCATTATCTTTTGTTTAACTCGAGGTTTCTTCCCTGCCCACACAAACTTGTTTATGCCCTTCTGCCATTCCTTCAAATTTTCATCTTTTTTAAGTATAGGTATCATTTGAAAAAGAAATAAAAATGTTGGTAAAATATTCCTTTTTACAGCAGCTATCCTTCCCAGCAAAGACAATTGTAGTTTTTTCCAGTTTTCCATCTCCTTTTGTATTTTGTGCCATAGTGGTTCATAATTGTGCTGATATAATTTCATATTTGCAGTCATAATATAAACCCCTAAGTATTTAACCTTCTTAACTACTTCAAATCCTGTTAACCTTTCTATCTCTTCTTTCTGGCTTATGACCATATTTTTAGCTATTATTTTCGTTTTGGCTGCATTTATTTTAAAACCAGATACTTGTCCATATAAGCAGGTTATGACCATCAAGGCTATAATCGATTGTATCGGTTGGGTTAAGGTAACAACCAGGTCATCCGCAAATGCTCGTAACTTATACTCATGCTGTCTAATTTTAATTCCCTTTACTGTATCCATCTCACGTATTTTATTTAGTAAAACTTCCAACGTCAACACAAACAATAACGGAGACAGGGGACAACCTTGCCTTGTTCCTTTCTCTATATTAAAAGAATCTGTTAAGCACCAATTAACTATTATTTGTGCTGATTGTTTTTGATATATGGCCTTAATAGATTGTACAAATTGTTCTCCAAATTGCATCGTTTCTATTAATTTTAATAAAAATTGCCAATTCAATCTGTCAAAGGCTTTTTCAGCATTCAAAAAGACTAGCACTGTGGGGACCTGGTTGTTCCTTCCAAGATACTCTAATAAGTTAACAATCTGCCTTACATTACTCTTCATTTGTCTGCCATTTATAAATCCAGTTTGATCATGGTTAATCATTTGCTATATATGACATTTCTCAAAGAGTGTTTCATGATGTTCACCATCTAGATGTCGCCCTTAGCAATATACATAAGGAAATACCTGCCACGGTTGAATGTTTTCAATTTCCACCTTGTCTTTTCTCTCCATCCTTGTCCTCTGGGATCGGGGTGAATTGACCACATTTAAGGCATGTGCCACAATCTGGATGGCATTGTAAGTTAAGAAGCTATCTAGAGAGAATATTTTTTCAATCTTCTGCTGAGGTAGAGTTTCCAAGTTCTCTTTCTCTGTACACCTTGTCCAGCCTTTCACAGAAAAGGCAGGCTTCCCATATGAACAGTGAAATTTTTTAGTCATAAATGCTTCGATAAAAAAATAGAAATTTCGGAAATCGTCAAATTTGATCCTTTGGCTGGTCTGGATAAGAAAAGAAAAAATAATATGGGTGTATCTGAAAGAGAAACTATTATATGATAATTCAATGGTGAGATCCCACAAAGCGGTTGTGATCCAAACTTTCCCTTCAATAGGCAAGGAATTTAACATGTTTTCTAGGAAAAAGGCTCCCTCGATGAATGTAAACTCTGAGTAATAAACCAATACATTGATTTGGGCCCACAGGTTGAAAACAGAAATCTGATACTTGACGTTCTCATCTTTTAATAATAGAATTTGTGAAAAAACAACACAGATGCCATTCTGAGCCAGCACAGGAACGAAGGTCCTAATGAAATATTCTCCGTTATCGGTGTCTGCAGCAAAGACGCCAATGAATGTCCATCGAAAATACAGCAGCAGTTTAACAATCCCCAGGTTTTGAGCACCTTCTTTGGGGACGGTTTGGTAGAAAAAAGGTAACTGAGTTTGATCACTCAGGATCGGTGAAATATAAGTGTAGCTGATCTGGAGGGGGGAAAAAAAGGAGATTTATGTTTTATTTGGGGCTTTTACTATCCTGCTCTATGGAGTAGAGAGTTGGTCTCTGACAGAAAACCAGTTGAAGAAATGAGAAGCATTTGAAATGTGGATTTACAGATGGCTGTTACATATAAACTGGGTTAACAAAAATCACAAATGAGGAGGTGATAAGCCACCTGGGAAAGCCAAGGAAAATCATCAAAGCCATTAAAAAGCGAATGTTAGAATATTTTGAACATATGATGCGGCACCCAGAAAAATACGGCATCATTCACTTAATCCTACAGGGAACGTTTGAAGGCAAACGAGGTCCAGGCAGAAGAAGAACATCATGGCTTCAAAACCTAATGGACTGGTGTGAACAAAACTCATCAGCACTTCTTCATGTGGCTGTTGACAAAAATAGGATTTGACAACATGAAAACCAAGGTCCGATGACGGATATGGCAGAAGAAGAAGACCTATTAGATCCTGAAAAGATAATGTCAGAGCTTAGGTAGTGACTGGAAGATTCCAGCCTCCCTTGGTGGATTTAATAGGGGATCAGAAATGCAGAAAACGTAACTGTCAACAATGGATGTTAAAAAGAAATCCAGATCTCATTTTCTGAAAAGCTGATGCTTCCTCAGAGCCTGCATAGTGCAAGATCTGAGCAACGTCAAATATTACAAATTAATATTTTTACTCAATTTATAACTTTTAATTATCGTTGTATCAATATTTGTTCTTGTCTCTCTGGGAGACTGAAAGATGACATAAAGATTAATTCTTCCCCTTAATCCATGCTCAATTAACATTTCTAAGGAGAAAATCTCCTTAACTGCTCTGGAATAAATTTGCAGCCATTCACTGGCTCTATACCTGTGGGATTTTGTAGATGCCCAATATGGCAGCCATGAGGATGGATATATCAGAGTTGGTCTCTTCCAGCAGAACCAGCATGTTTCTCTTCCTTCCGCAGCTGTAGTTGGGAACATTGGCCTCTCCAGTCGAAAGCAAATCCAACAGACCATCCAAAGTCATTATTCTGTCTCGAAAGTTGTCATGGAGGTTATAACCCAGGGTGAGGTTGGGCAAGAGAAGAGGATCTTTGTTGATTTCCTGAATGGCAAAAAGGAAGGACAGAATTTTCCAGTACAACACACTTGTTTTCCTGAAAAGATACATGGATTTTGCCATGATGTTACATTCAGTGAAATCACCAACCTAGAACTAAGGAGAAATTTCCTGACAGTGAAAGCAATTAACTGTGCCAGGAATGGGGGGGAGGGGGAAGTCCATGTGTGTGGGTGCCCACTCCTATAATACTATGCACCCTGCCCTGTGCATGTTCCTCTTCTCTACTTAGATTATGTGAAAGTCAAAACAGACACACTCCAGACAATCTGGGCACTGTTGTCACTTGCACTATTCGCTCAACCTCAGTTTGAGAAGTCAAAAAACATCCCAGGAAAAGATTTTGGCAAACCATGTCTGAAAATATAGCTCAGAAATCTGCATGGACCTTACCATGTAGGAACCAGGATTTGAGATTCCATCAAAGGGCCATTATGCATGTATTACATTTTTAAAGTGTGCATGTATGGGTGTATATGAGATTGAATGTGTGAATGAGGTTGGGGCAGAAAAGAAGGCATTTAAGAATTGAACAAAAGTACCAGCTTTCCCATTTTCTCTTGAGTAAATGGTCTCAATCCCTCTTTGCTTGAGAGAGTAGATAGAGAAAACAGAGGGCCTGCTCAAAACACTTTGATATCAGTGGAACCAGAGGTGAGTCAAGAAGGAGCATCTGAAGATGCCCATGTGCACATCAGGGAAAAAACAACCATCTGTGGTGAGTTTGGAGAAAACCATGAATCATTGAAGAAAACAATAGCAGAGAATTTGGGAGAAAGACTGGAGGCACCCAGGAGCTGACTGCTGATGTCTTTGGAATTGCGGGTTCTATCTTTCTGGAAAATTTATTCATTCAATTTATTCAATTTATGAGGCATGTCAAACTACTACTATGCAATAGCATTGTGGTCTCCTGGCTACTGTAGCAACACCAGATACTAATAATAATATTAAATTTACGTCCCGCCGATCTTGTCCAAAGGAGACTCTGGTAGCTATCTTCTAGGAAATCAGCCTTTACTCTGAATTGGGACTGACCAATTAGAGCCTCCTGTCCTTTTCCTTGATGGCCATGCTGAGACCATAACCATGACCTCCCAAGCTAATCAGTTTGAAAGATGAAAGCAAGTTGTCCATGTAGGGATCGGTTGGACAAGGGTGCTGAGCATTCAAGCTTGCTTTTGCTTCATCTGCTGAATGTGTTCCACTTCATGCTGTTTGTATCCAGATGTGACTGTCGATCTAAGTAACTAACTAACCTCACTCTGTCAAGGACCTAGGAGTACTCATCTCAAATGATCTAAGCCCTAGAGCTCACTGTAACGGCATTGCCAAAAGGCATTAAGAGTTGTTAACCTAATTTTTCAAAACTTCTTATTAACATTAAATTGTTAACTAGGGCATACAAAACCTTTGCCAGACCAATTCTCGAATACAACTCATCTCCCTGGAATCCACACTGTATATTGGACATAATTCAATTGAGCAAGTCCAGAGGTATTTCACGAGAAGAGTCCTCCACTCCTCTGCTCACAACAGAATACCTTATGCCACCAGGCTTGAAATTTTGGGCTTGGACAATCTAGATCTACGTCGACTATGGTCTGACCTAAGCGTAGTAAACAAAATTTTCTGCTACAAAGTCCTACCTGTCAATGACTACTTCAGCTTCAACCACAATAATACACAGGCAAACAATAGATACAAACTTAAGGTAAGCCGCTCCAAACTCGATTGCAGAAAATACGACTTCAGCAACAGAGTGGTCAATGCTTGGAATGCACTACCTGACCCTGGTTACTTCCACAAACCCTCAAAATTTTAACCTTAAATTGTCTACCGTGGACCTCGCTCCATTCCTAAGAGGTCTGTACGGGGGCATGCATAAGCGAATCAGCGTGTCTACCATCCCTGTCCTACCATCCCCATTTATTTGTACTCATCTCCTGTGTTCATGTCTATACTTATACCACTTTTCTCGTACATGTTTGAAAAACTAAATAAAATAAAACCTCACTGCTTTCCTCCATCCCCATTTTTCCTCAAAGGCAATGTAACATAACATCAATCAACATCATGAGACTTACTGATGAACCTTTTTAGAAGGACTCAAAGTGAAATTCTGCAGCTCGGGTTCTAGACTATTTGTTGCAGAGAAGAGCCCACCGATGAGATGATCTCCTGGCCTGTAATGATTGAGTGGGTCTCTTGCATCCCTTCCCAAAGTCAAGAAGCACTTGGTGCCAGGTATCCCACAGGCTGCCTGGGGCAACAAAAGCTCCATCAGAAGCAGAAGCAGTGGGTTCATTTCAGGGTTAGCCGAAGAATCTCCTGCCTTTCATCTGATCTCAGAATCAGTAGAGCAGAAGCATTTGGAGACGTTGAAAGCAGATTGCTGCAAGACAATTTCTAATATAATATGACTTTTCTAATATAATATGAAGTCCAGAGAGAACTTCCCCAATGATGGAAACTGGACCAATGCAGAAGCAGAGCTCCTGGTGTCCATGAAGCTCAGAATGTGTTGCTGCTGAGTCTGTTGACCTCCTTCAGACAATTTCCAGAGGGAAAAAGAGTCCCTTGACATTTAGCAAGAAGGCAAGAAAGAAATCACTATCATTCTAATAATTAGCTGGGGAAGTAGGAGTTTTGCAAAGTCCTCCCTGCAGGGTGAACTGGGACCCAACTGAAAAAGTCCCAATGTAACTCAATGTAGTGGATTTCCAGAATGCATCCACAACCAAATTGTTCTGTGGGCATTTGGGACACCTATCATTCTGCTGGGTTGATTTCCAATTGTTTTTCTTTTATGCTATTATATGTGACTGGTTTATTTGATAAAGTTGTGCTTTACACGTGATGAAGTTACTGTTTTCCTACTGTGGACTTTTGAACATTATGATGCTGAAGTGGCCTTAGACTTACTGTGCATTCTTTATTATTCAGAACTTTATACTTTAGGGTGGATACTTAATTTTTTTTTTGTGAGCTGCTGTGCATCTGTCTGGAATTGAATGCATACCAATCAAATAGATGTCCAGATGTCCATCCATCCATCCAACCATCCATCCATCCATCCATCCATCCATCCATCCATCCATTCATGTAACATGTCCCTTTTCTTGCCAAAATGAAAATATAATGAGTAGCATTTCACCCTGAGTCTTAGAAAACATCATCCTTTCCTTTCCTTTCCTTTCCTTTCCTTTCCTTTCCTTTCCTTTCCTTTCCTTTCCTTTCCTTTCCTTTCCTTTCCTTTCCTTTCCTTTCCTTTCCTTTCCTTTCCTTTCCTTTCCTTTCCTCTCCTCTCCTCTCCTCTCCTCTCCTCTCCTCTCCTCTCCTCTCCTCTCCTCTCCTCTCCTCTCCTTCCATTCTTTCCTGTAGATATCTTTGTCCATTATCATCCACTCCATTAAAAGTTTCACTCCAACAGTGAATCTGATGGAAGAAAAATCTGCTGTCAACTCAGAAAGCATCTCTAGCCTGCTCTTGAGTTGCCATTGGCAAGGGGGATGGGAAAACTAACTCTGTAACTGCGGTGAGGCAGCATGTCAGTCAAAACAAAAGCACATTCCAGCCATATCTCTGTTAAGGCTGTCTCCATGGTTATCCACAGTGGCCAGAGAGGAGTGATCTCTACAACCTGCAAAATTGCTTTGATGGAGAATGTGACTGATGACACACCTTTTGGGGAGGGGGAAAAGAGGGTCAGAGGTGGAACGTAAATGACGTGGGGTCAAAGTTGGCTTCACTTGGAACGTGCTGACATGAAGCTCCTAATAAATAATTGGATTTCTTTTGAAGCTTGGCTTGAGGCTCATGATTGAATTAGGGCATCGGTTGGAATCCTGACATCTGCTTTATGGTAAACGCTATTTTGCTCTTTTCAAATACTGAAAAAGACACCAAATTTCCTGTGGATCACCCTTCAAACATCAACTGAGATGACAGCATAGCTAAGATTGAATCTCTTCTATCAAGAAAATTTGGGGATCGTTGTAGTTTTCCTTTGCCTTGTTTCTATTTTTGGTAACAGGCTTAATCTTGGGAATCATTTAGTTCCCAAAAACTCACTTACTGAAAGCCAACAGTCAGGATCTCCTCTATTTTATTTATTTATGTACTGTATTTTTTGGAGTATAAGGCACACCTTTTTCCACCAAAAAAGAGGTGAAAATCTGGGTTTTTCTTATACTCTGAATGTAGCCCCACCCAGGTTCTCAAACGGAGGTTTTAGAGGCTGAAAAAAGCATCAGAAATGAAGCTTCAGAAAAGAAGCCTCCAAAAAGAGCTTCAGAGGCTTTTTTTTCTGAAATTGTTTTGGAGGCTTTCAGAGGCAGGAATTTTTTTTTTCTGAAACATGGTTTGCAGAGTCACCATCTTGCTCCCAATAATCCTTTTACCTCATGCAAGGCTGAGTCATCCTTGAGCCAGTCAGGATCGAATTCCTGCTGAATGAGCAGTGAGTTAGCCTGCAGTACTGCTGTCATGGTTGACTTGCTACGCAGTTCCCAGCATTAGGCTCGTCTCCAGTAAGTCCTTCCTTCTCATTAGGTGGCCAAAGTATTTGAGTTTCATTGTCAGGATCTGGCCTTGCTTGCAACCAGACAACTATAACAGGAGGGGGAAGTGAAGGCCTTGGAATCTAAAGGAGGCTTGGGAAGGAAATTTGGAATGCAAGTGTGTCAACTGGAAGTCTGAGACAGATCCAATATCTGAAGGTCATCCCCCTAAAAGAGGCTGATAAGTTGGGTGCGTCTTATACTCCAAATGTAGCCCCACCCACTAGCTGGCCCCAACTCTTCAGCCTCAGCACGTCCTCTTCCTGGCTGCAGAGATTGCCACAGACAATAGCTCTCATTTTCAGCCTCCAAACGCTCCATTTGAGAGCCGTTCAAGGCTGCGGGGATTGCCAAAACACATCGCCGCTGATTGCTGCCTGTGCACATTGTGTTTTCGGCCTCTGTGCATCATGTTTTAGGCTTCAGGATGCCTCATTTTTGGCTTCTGCACATCATGTTTTCGGGTAGTGATGGGCGGCGATGTCCTTTTTACAATCCCCGCAGCCATGAACGGTTCTCAAATGGAGCATTTGGAGGCTGAAAACGCGAGGCGGGAGACCAAAATGGCAACCTATTTTGCCAAAGCTACTGCCTTATCTTACCGCTGCCACTCTTCACCTGCTTTACTAACTGGACTCCCTCTGACAATCAGCTGTGCATTTTCAGCTGTTTATCAGCCCCAGAGCGCGCTCACAACCAGCCAACTAATCTGTGCTAAAGCTGACCAGGCTAAGGACACTAGTCAGATGAATACCTGTTAGGCAGAGGCAGATTTTTTTTTTCCTATTTTCCTTCCCAAAATCTAAGGTGCCTCTTATACTTCGGAGCATCTTATACTCCAAAAATTATGGTATACTTTTGGTAAAAAAATGTCTCAGGAGTTTCTTTTGTTGACTAACCCAATGGGACAATTGACAACTGCATTCTAAGTAACTGACTGACTGACTGACTGACTGACAGACTGACTGACTGAAGCTGATGTAGATGGGATGTTCAGTTGCCTTTTTGTTTTGTAACTACATGAAATTAGTGTAGATATAGAGTGAAAGGCAGGGCAAGCATATCATTGACTGGGAATCTTGGATTCTAGGAATCCTGAATTATGCCTACTTTATCACTTTATGGCTGAAGGCTGTACAATTTAAAGCTTTGTTTTTACTTTGTATCTTGTTGCAAAAATATATGTAAAACTTATTGGTTTGAGAGCTGTTGTGCTTGAGGCGTAAAATATTCCTGAGCAACTTTTTTTGGTCAGAAGTAAATATTTTATTATTATCTCCATCCTCCGGGTGTTTTATTGGGCCTTGCATACCCGCCTTGAATCCAGAGATTTGGAATGTTTCCAAAAATTTCCTTTCTTGTGCAATAGATTCTCTTTTCCAATTTCATTTTGGGGAAAAAAAATGCGTAGGTATCTTCAGTGCTTAGCCATCCTTTCCCCTTTCAAACAAATATTTCCTATCCTGCCAATCAGGGTTTCTTGGTCAATTCATTGCTTTGCTTACATAATCTCTCCTGTCACCTTTCTCTTTGCAAGCAGGAACATCATACCACCATCTCCCACACAATCCTGGCCTCTTAGTTCCATTGTGGGGTCTATTAGTCTCAACTCTCTGCTGATAATGCTCCCCCCCCACCTCAACCCACTATGGAGGAATGGCTGGTGAATTTGGTAGAATAGCTGAAATGGATAATTTAATTTCTTTGATTAGAGAAAGGAAATGATCTACATTAATTGATAACTAGAAGCCTCTTATACATTTCTTCATAAAAAAAATGTCAATAGGGAATATTTGTTGTTCAGGATTGAAATGAGGGATCCTTGGTTCCCTCTGAGCTTTCTTGCTTTCTTGCAGATGTTTCATGACCCAAACTAATAACATCATAAGTACTGTTAAGTAGCACCAGCTGCCTGCAATTACTGCAAGTTCAAATCTCACCAGGCTCAAGGTTGACTCAGCCTTCCATCCTTTCGAGGTAGATAAAATGAGGACCCGGATTGTGGGGGCAATAAGCTGACTTTGTATAAAAAAGAACACTGCTTGGGTGGGGGGGCAAAAGCCCTACTAAGCAGGTATACACAAAAGTGTGAAGGCTATTGGTTAAGGCATTGTCAGCCGCCCTGAGTCTCCGGAGAAGGGCGGCATATAAATCAACCAATAAATAAATAAATCATCATTGTTAGTCACTCATGATAGTTATCAGCCCTGATGATGTTTTCCTCCCGCCGAATGCCATCACTCTGCCTGACAACTAATTCCCACAACATTGTCAAATAATGTATTACTATTATTATTCTCTTCCTTACTACTATTTATCTCTTCCCACTTATTACTATAACCATGTTGCTTGTATCTTTCAATTTATATTGTTTTTATTTGTTTCCTAGTACAATTTGATACCTTATTAGTAACGTTGAATAAGTGTTGTATCTTTTTATTCTTGATGAATGCATTTTATTCTCCTTATGTATACTGAGAGCCTATGCACCCAAGACAAATTCCTTGAGTGTCCAATCGCACTTGGCCAATAAAGAATTCTATTCTATGTTACCTAGTTTGGGACATGAAACATCTGCAAGAAAACAAGCACACATAGGGAGCACCAAGGACCCCACAAATAAAAAGAAATGAACTTCTGATCTATACTTTTGATTGTTAGACAGAATAGATTATAGGGGAAAAATATTTTCTTCTACCTGTTTGGTAGATCTCAATAATTACAAATATTTTATTAGTGAATTAATGTCCCTTGGATTAAAAAAAAAGGTGACAACCATTTATGTTGCAGCTTTATTTTCCCCAATTGTTTGGCCTTATTTCTCTGAATCTGAGAGATTAAAAACACTTTTTCCTTTTGTAAAAGTAAGCTGTTCACCTCAGAGGTGGGTTTCAGCAGGTTCTGACTGGTTCTGGAGAACCATTAGGGGAAATTTTGAGTAGTTTGGAGAACCAGTAAATACCACCGCTGACTGCCCCCACCCCCATCTATTCCCTGCCTCCTGAGTCCCAGCTGATTGGGAGGAAATGGGGATTTTGCAGTAACCTTCCCCTGGAGTGGGGAGGGAATGGAGATTTTACACTATCCTTCCCCTGCCATGTCCACCAAGTCACGTCCACCAAGCCACACCCACAGAAGCGATAGTCAAAAATTTTGAATCCCATCTCTGGTTCAGCCCTACCTAAAAACACAAATCGCAGGCACAGTGAAAAGCATTTATGGAATGTTTTTCCATAAATGAAGTCCTTGAACTTCACCCAGATGTTGGTCTGTCCCAGGATGCCGATGGCGTGCCCTCCGAAATCCACCAACCTCATTTGGAATGGCTCTAGCTGTTTCCTGGATAGCCGCGGTTGAAATCTTTTTAGCTGGTCCCAGGCTATGATGGAGTACGGTGAGCCTGAGTCTATTTCCATGGGGCATGGGGCCCCTTCCACGTAGACGGTCACGTGGAATTTGTCGGACCCCTCTGCTGCAGCATGTGCAATTGTTGTCTGATGGATCCCTCTGCTCTTGGGGTGGCCGTCGCCGTCTCGCCGCGGGTAGTGGGACCATTTGGATGTCGTCTGGTATTCGCGGTCCGTGGGTCTGGGAGGCTCAAAACGTGGCTCTGCCGCCCTGCAGGCTTCCGCAATGTGGCCCTTCCTCTGGCAGCGTCTGCAAGTTGCATCCCGCCAGCGACATCTGGCGCGAGGATGGTCCCCTTTGCAGCTGGCACAACGTTCCTCCCATCCACCATCTTGGGGTTTTTCCTGCCATTGGGGTCTTGTGACCTTATGGATGGCCATAAGTCAGAGTCCGACCCCGTGGAGGTCTCGTCCGATGATGGCTGTGGGTTCCTGCGGACCTTGTGGATCCCCTTGGATCTTCTCATTGCGGCTGCTGCCCTATCAGAGGACTCGGAGGCTGTGGCTTCCTCGATGACCTCTTTTAGGGACACTTTCTTTCGGCTGACGAGCTTTTTCTGTACTGTGCTGTCCCTCATGCCGAAGACGATGCGGTCCTGCAGGTGAATGTCCACGTTTTCAGATTCGCAGCTGGCCGCGATCTTCTGAAGTGCTGAAACAAATTCCTTGACCGATTCTCCTTCTGCTTGATTTCTCTGGTGGAAGTCAAATCGGTTGGCCAGAGGCATGCTTACTGGGGCATAATGGTCCTGGAGCACTTCCTGTAGCTCGGACCACGGCATCTGCTCGATATCCAGCGGTGCCACGAGGTCCATGGCCATTTCCAGGACCTCCGACCCACAATGCACCAGGAAGAGAGCCCTCTTTCTGCTGTCATCTAGGTCTGTGAAGCCGCTTCCCGCCAGGAACTGCCTGAAGCGAACCATGAAGGACTTCCATTTCTCAGTGCTTGGGTTGAATGGAGCCATTGAGATTTGTGGTCCAGACATGGTAGTGACTTAGCTCGTGCTTCAGCTCTTTGCTTAAGGTGGTAGTTGGCTTGCAGCTCTTTGTCGGTTCTTCTCTAGTCCTTTGTCACCAGTGTTAGATCAGCGCTGGAAAGAAACGCGACTCAGCTCTGGTCCGTTCAGCTCTTTATTAGAATGGCAAAAAACAGACTGCTGGCAGTGGCTCCCGAGCCTCCTTATATTCTGCTTGGACCAGCCAGCCAGCCAATGACAGCTGTTCAAGCTTCCCACCGGTGGAAGTGACCAATCCCCCGGCGGATGTCCTTATAAGGACATAACATTGAGCATTTCTGTTTGAGGTTATATAGCATGGGAGAAATTTCTTAAAACTCTTTGACTCTTTTCTTTGACTCTTCCAGATAGAAAAGGGACATGTTACATGAATGGATGGATGGATGGATGGACGGACATCTGGACATTTATTTGATTTGTATGCATTTTTTTTTTAAAAAAAAATGATTTATATGCCGGCCTTCTCCAGAGACTCAGTGTGGATTACAATGCATTAAGCAATAGCCTTCATACTTTTGTATATTTATACAAAGTCAGCTTATTGCCCCCATAAACTGGGTCCTCATTTCACCTATCTTAGAAAGGATGGAAGGCTGAGTCAACCTTGAGCCTTGGAGAGATTCGAACCAGCAAGTAATTGCAGATAGCTGTCTTAATAACAGGGTGCTTAGACCACTGTACTATCAAGGCTCTTCATTTCCAGATAGATGCACATTTCCATCAAGGCATTCAATTCCAGATAGATGCACAGCAGCTCACAATAAAAAAATAAAGTATCCACCCTAAAACATAAAGTTCTGAATAATAAGGAATGCACAGTAAGTCTAAGGCCACATCAGCATCATAATGTTCAAAGGTCCACAGTAAGAAAACAGTAAATTCATCACGTCAAAAGCACAACTTTATAAAATAAACCAATCACATATAATAGCATAAAAGAAAAGCAACTGGAAATCAACCCAGCAGAATGATAGGCGTCCCAAATACACACAGAACAATTTGGTTGTGGATGCTTTCTGGGAATCCACTACATTGAGTTACATTGGGACTTTTTCAGTTGGATCCCAGTTCACCCTGCAGGGAGGACTTTGCAAAACTCCTACTTCCCCAGCTAATTATTAGAATGATAGTGATTTCTTTCTTGCCTTCTTGCTAAATGTCAAGGGATTCTTTTTCCCTCTGGAAATTGTCTGAAGGAGGTCAACAGACTCAGCAGCAACACATTCAGCATCAGGAAAGTGAGTGTATAAGTTGTCTTGTCACCCTGGAAAGCTGGACTGAGCTTCATGGACACCAGGAGCTCTGCTTCTGCATTGGTCGAGTTTCCATCATTGGGGAAGTTCTCTCTGGACTTCATATTATATTAGAAAAGTCAGTCTTGCAGCAATCTGCTTTCAACGTCTCCAAATGCTTCTGGTCTACTGATTCTGAGATCAGATGCAAGGCAGGGGATTCCTTCGGCTAACCCAGAAATGAACCCACTTCTTCTGTTTCTGATGGAGCTTTTGTTGCCCCAGGCAGCCTGTGGGATTCTCGGCACCAAGTGCTTCTTGACTTTGGGAAGGGATGCAAGAGATCCACTCAATCATTACAGGCCAGGAGATCATTTGATCGGTGGGCTCTTCTCTGCAACAAATAATCTACAACCTGAGCTGCAGAATTTCAGTTTGAGTCCTTCTAAAAAGGTTCCTAGGTAAGTCTCAGAATGTTGATTGATGTTATGTTACGTTGCCTTTGAGGAAAAATGGGGACAGAGGAAGGCAGTGAGGGGTTTTTTTTCCCAATTTTTTTTTTTTCAAAACACAAAACATAAAATACATCTTTTTAGAGCAGGTGCTTGTTCCGTCATATAATAAGTACAATTATTAAGATTCCCACAATCAATTTTGTTCCCATTTTTATCCAATTACATCTTTTTTAAAAAAAAAAGAAAAAAGAAAGAAAAAAATCTTATTCTAAACAATTATTTCGCCCAACATTCTAGATTATAAACACCATTCTAAATCTCTATCATTTTAACCATCAATATTTCATATACATTTTTCAATTTAAGACCCATTACACCAAATCTATATTTCACCTCTTCTTGATCACAACTAATATCCAAATCTTATCAAAAATTTATTTCCCTTTTCTCTTAGAATTTTTACAAAATCAATCAACATTTCGCTCTGTAGTTTATTACTTCCAAAATATCTTATTTTGATTTAGTTACTCCATAGTTATTCTCTTATACTGTTAAAATTATTTTAGCTAATTCATAGTTTATATAATTCCAATCTGATTATTTAACTGGTTCACAGTTATATTATTATTCTCCTGTAAAGTTTCTTCCACTTCCTCCTAATTTTATTTTTTAGCTGGTTCACATCTTGATCTGCTATTTTCCAGCAAGCCTTACCTCCACTCCTGACCCTGAATTATTTTGACTGGTTCACAGTATGATTTTAACTACACACCAACCTTATCTCCTTTACTCCTCCTATATTTATTTTATAACTGGTTTGCAACTTAAATAGTTGCTTTCCAGCACTGCTTTCCTCCGCTCTCACCTTTATTTTTAACTGGTTCACCACTATATTTCAATTGTTCCCCAGGTATAGTCTCCTCCACTCCTAACTTTATACTTTTTGGCTAGTTCACAGTTTAGCTTTAGCTGTTACCCAGGATATGCTTTCCTCCACTCCTAATCTATATATTAATTGGTTCACAGCTTTACTTTAACTGTCTTCTAGTGCATATTTTCCTCCGCTCCTACCCCTATTTTTAACTGTTTCACAATTATATTTCAATTGATCCCCAGGTATAGTCTCCTCCACTTCTCCCTTTTTATTTTTAACTGGTTCACAGTTCATATAAACTGTGACCCAGCATATGCTTTCCTCCACTCCTAACTCTTATTTTAATTTTTAACTAATTCCAAGCTTTGTTTCAACTGTTTTCTAATATAATACCTTCCTCCACTCCTACCATATTTATTAACCTGGAGGAAAACTCTACTTTAGCTAATTTCCAAAATCATATTTCACATTACTCCTAGTTTCACATATTCAATTGATCGATAACATTTTGTTTTAATTATTATCTCACTTGCATTTTCCTTCCTTCCAACTTCTCTTATTCAATCTGTTAGCTTCAAATTACTTCACAATGTATTACCCATATTGTTTTTCCATTTATTCTCCTCCATATGTCTAATTTAATTTAAAAATATATTTTAACAAATATCTTCCAATGTCTTAAAAAACCTTTTCTTCTAAACTGTTGAATCTACAGAAAATTCAAAGTTGAAGAAAAAGTTGAAGCCTCCAGAGATCGTATTTTTTTCTTAAAACATTTGTGCTCTTATTTCTTAATCAAATTATTTGTGTGTATATATATATATATATATATATATATATATATATATATATATATATATATATGTATGTATGTATGTATGTATGTATGTATGTATGTATGTATCTATGCATATTCTTTCTAGATTGTTCTGCAGCTCTGGTGAACAACCTAGCTTACGTAGGTAAAACCTGGCTAGAAAGAATATGCACATAAAAGCCTACGAAAAACAGAAAAAGACATATGTATGTATGTATGTATAAAACAACGTGGTGATAGTAATAACAAGGAAAATAATAACAGAAGTAATTACAATAAAGAATAAGGAAGTAATAGAGACAACAGTAAAAAGGGAAAAGGGAGTTTAAAAATAACAAAAAAAAGAATTAAACAATTATATTAGAGAGAAAAAAGAGAAAAAATAGAGAGGGAAGGAAAAAAAGCAGATGAAAAAAGAATAAAACAAAGAGAAAAAAGAAAAATAAGAAATAAAATGAAAGCATGGAGAAGAAAGAAAAGTATCTCCTAACATTAATCATTCACCCAATAACCATTACATCCATTTGAATCAAAATATGATATTTTGTTATCTTGTTACTTGGTTTATTCCATGGTTTTTTTTCCCTCTAATCTGTCCAAATGTATTTCTTTTCCCTTTCAATGTCATCAAAGTTATAAGTTCTGCAAAGTTAATTCTGGAACTATTTTATATATGGTATCATCATGTCTTCCTTTTGTTGCCATGCCTTTCTCTGATAATCACTTTTATTTAGTTCAGTTTCCATTATTCCATTTAATTTCTTCTTTCAAATCTTCCATAAGTCGTCCAGTGAAAAGATTATGTATTAGAAATCAAGGTCTCTAAGTCTTTTCTCAGTATCAATTCAGTACAAGTAACAAGCAACATAGTTTCTCTTTTCAATTAACAAATAGTCTGGGATTCATACTTTCACTTCAGACTAGCAGCCATTCTTTCCTTCCTCTCTCACAGATATAATCCAGTCTCACTCCACAAAATTAGTCTAGCCTCATTTATCCACAGGGGGAAGGGGAGGTTTAAAAAATTGTAACTAAGCCACACAGTCGTAATAAGTGCTTTCTATCAAACAGGTCTTTGTCTTTTAGCCCCTGGAGTTGTTAGCAGCTATCAAAACAGGGGCTCACTTGTTGCAATCCACATCTGAGGGCAGCTCCCGCCTGGGCAATTGTTAAACTCACCCAGCATACAAGCTCCCTGTTCTTCTCTGCTTCTCCTCCTCTCCTCCAGCACGATCTTTGTTCCTGGTTGCCGCGGTTTCGGGACAGCCGCCATGGCTGTCATTCCACTGCCGCCGGTGTGAAGGGAAAGCCTCTGGCCCCGAGGAACCTGCCTGTTCCTCTCAGCCGCCCAAAGGGTCCATTCTTGTCCCCCTATCCCTTCAAGACAGGGGAGGTCCGAAGACCTGTCGGCGGCAGCTTGGCAGATGGGGTTTTGGCAGAGCTCCGCGGAGCTCGCCATTTCTCCGTCTGTGTCCCAGCGGCGCCAACTGGAATTGCCCAAGGCACTGACGTTTTATTTTATTTTACTTTTTTATTTTATTTAATTTGTCAAACATAGACATCAACAAAGGAGATAAGTACAAATAAATGGGGATGGTAGGACAGGGATGGTAGGCACGCTGGTGCGCTTATGCATGCCCCCATACAGACCTCTTAGGAATGGAGTGAGGTCCACGGTAGACAATTTAAGGTTAAAGGTTTGAGGGTTTGTGGAAGTAACCAGAGTCAGGTAGTGCATTCCAGGAATTGACCACTCTGTTGCTGAAGTCGTATTTTCTGCAATCGAGTTTGGAGCGGTTTACCTTAAGTTTGTATCTATTGTTTGCCTGTGTATTATTGTGGTTGAAGCTGAAGTAGTCATTGACAGGTAGGACTTTGTAACAGACAATTTTGTTTACTACGCTTAGGTCAGGCCATAGTTGGCGTAGTTCTAGATTGTCCAAGCCCAAAATTTCAAGCCTGGTGGCATAAGGTATTCTGTTGTGAGTAGAGGAGTGGAGGACTCTTCTCGTGAAATACCTCTGGACTTGCTCAATTGTATTAATGTCCGCTATACAGTGTGGATTCCAGGCAGATGAGCTGTATTCGAGAATTGGTTGAGCAAAGTTTTTAATACACTAGTTAACAATTCGATGTTAATAAGAAATTTCGCAAAATTTGGTTAACAACTTTTAATGCCTTTTTGGCAATGCTGTTACAGTGAGCTCTAGGGCATAGATCATTTGAGATGAGTACTCCTAGGTCCTTGACAGAGTGAGGTTAATTAGTTAGTTAGATCGACAGTCACATCTGTATACAAACAGCATGAAGTGGAACACATTCAGCAGATGAAACAAAAGGAAGCTTTAAGGCTCAGCACCCTTGTCCAACTGATTCCTACATGGACAACTTGCTTTCATCTTTCAAACTGATTAGCTTGGGAGGTCATGGTTATGGTCTCAGCATGGCCATCAAAGAAAAGGACAGGAGGCTCTAATTGGTCAGTCCCAATTCAGAGAAAAGGCTAATTTCTTTTCTGAGTCTTCCCTAGAACATAGCTATCAGAGTCTCCTTTGGACAAGATCGGCGGCACGTAAATCTAATATTATCATTAGTATCTGGTGTTGCTAAAGTAGCCAGGAGACCACAATGCTATTGCAGAGTAGTAGTTTGAAATGCCTCATAAATCGAATAAATTGAATGAATAAATTTTCCAGAAAGATAGAACCCACAATTCCAAAGACATCAGCAGTCAGCTCCTGGGTGCCTCCAGTCTTTCTCCCAAATTCTCTGCATTGTTTTCTTCAACGATCCATAGATTTCTCCAAACTCGCCACAGCTATTTGTTGATTCCCTGATGTGGACATGGGCATCTTCAGATGCTCCTTCTTGACTCACCTTTGGTTCCACTGATACCAAAGTGCTTTGAACAGGCCCTCTGTTTTCTCTGTCCACTCTCTCAAGCAAACAGGAATCGAGACCATTTACTCAAGAGAAAATGGGAAAGCTGGTACTTCTGCTCAATTCTTAAATGCCTTCTTTTCTGCCCCAACTTCATTCACACATTCAGGCTCATACACACCCATACATGCACACTTTAAAAATGTAAAAAATGCATAATGGCCCTTTGATGGAATCTCAAATCCTGGTTCCTACATGGTGAGGTCCATGCAGATTTCTGAGCTACATTTTCAGACATGGTTTGCCAAAATCTTTTCCTGGGATGTTTTTTGACTTCTCAAACTGAGGTTGAGCGAATAATGCAAGTGACAACAGTGCCCAGATTGTCTAGAGTGTGTCTGTTTTGACTTTCAAATAATCTAAGTAGAGAAGAGGAACTTTGGGGACAAAAACCTGTGCAGTCACAATAGCACATATGAAATGCATTAACAGAATAACAGAGTTGGATGGGAAGACCTTGGAGGTCTTCTAGTCTAATCCCCTGCACAAGCAGGAGACCCTAAACCATTCCGGTCCAATCTCTTCTTAAAAACCTCCAGTGATGGAGCATTCAGAACTTCGGGAAGGAAGCCCTTCCATCTGTTAATTGCTTTCATTGTCAGGAAATTTCTCCTTAGTTCTAGGTTGGTGATTTCACTGAATGTAACATCATGGCAAAATCCATGTATCTTTTCAGGAAAACAGGTGTGATGTACTGGAAAATTCTGTCCTTCCTTTTTGCCATTCAGGAAATCAACAAAGATCCTCTCCTCTTGCCCAACCTCACCCTGGGTTATAATCTCCATGACAACTTTCGAGACAGAATGTTGACATTGGATGGTCTGTTGGATTTGCTTTCGACTGGAGAGGCCAATGTTCCCAACTACAGCTGTGGAAGGAAGAGAAACATGCTGGTTCTGCTGGAAGAGACCAACTCTGATATATCCATCCTTATGGCTGCCATATTGGGCATCTACAAAATCCCACAGGTATAGAGCCAGTGAATGGCTGCAAGTTTATTCCAGACCAGTTAAGGAGATTTTCTCCTTAGAAATGTTAATTAAGCATGGATTAAGATGAAGAATTAATCTTTATGTCATCTTTTAGTCTCCCACAAAGAAAGAACGAATATTGATACAACAATAATTAACAGTTATAAATTGAGTAAAAATATTAATTAGTAATATTTCACATTGCTCAGATCTTGCACTATGCAGGCTCTGAGGAAGCATCAGCTTTTCAGAAAATGAGATCTGGATTTCTTCTTAACATCCATTGTTGATAGTTACGTTTTCTGCATTTCTGATCCCCTATTAAATCCACCAAGGTAGGCTGAAATCTTCCAGCCACTACCTAAACTCTGACATTATCTTTTCAGGATCTAATAGGTCTTCTTCTTCCGTTTTGTCCAAACCAATCCATTAGGTTTTGAAGCCACGATGTTCTTCTTCTGCCTGGACCTCGTTTGCCTTCAATCTTTCCCTGGAGGATTAAGTGAAGGATGTCGTATTTTTCTGGGTGTTGCATCACATGTCCAAAATATTCTAACATTCGCTTTTTAATGGCTTTGATGATTTCACTTGGCTTTCCCAGGGGGCTTATCACCTCCTCATTTGTGTTTTTTGTTAACCCAGTTTATATGTAACAGCCATCTGTAAATCCACATTTCAAATGCTTCTCATTTCTTCAAGTGGTTTTCTGTCAGAGACCAACTCTCTACTCCATAGAGCAGGATATTAAAAGCCCCAAATAAAACATAAATCTCCTTTTTTTCCCCCCTCCAGATCAGCTACACTTATATTTCACCGATCCTGAGTGATAAAACTCAGTTACCTTTTTTCTACCGGACCGTCCCCAAAGAAGGTGCTCAAAATCTGGGGATTGTTAAATTGCTGCTGTATTTTCGATGGACATTCATTGGCGTCTTTGCTGCAGACACCGATAATGGAGAACATTTCATTAGGACCTTCGTTCCTGTGCTGGCTCAGAATGGCATCTGTGTTGTTTTTTCACAAATTGTATTATTAAAAGATGAGATGTTCAAGCATCTGATTTCTGTTTTGAACCTGTGGGCCCAAATCAATGTATTGGTTTATTACTCAGAGTTTACGTTCGTTGAGGGAGCCTTTTTCCTAGAAAACATATTAAATTCCTTGCAAAAGCCTATTGAAGGAATAGTTTGGATCACAACCGCTTTGTGGGATCTCACCATTGAATTATCATATAATACTTTCTCTTTCAGATACACCCATATTATTTTTTCTTTTCTCATCCAGACCAGCCAAAAGACCAAATTTGGCGATAACATGGATTTCTACCTTTTAATCACAGCATTTATGACTAAGAAATTTCACTGTTCATATGGGAAGCCTGCCTTGTCTGTGAAAGGCTGGACAAGGTGTACAGAGAAAGAGAACTTGGAAACTCTACCTCAGCAGAAGATTGACAGGATCTTTTCTCTAGATAGCTCCTTAATTTACAATGCCATCCAGATTGTGGCACATGCCTTAAATGTGGTCAACTCACCCAGATCCCAGAGGACAAGGATGGAGAGAAAAGACAAGGTGGAAGTTGAAAACATTCAACCATGGCAGGTATCTCCTTATCAGTTCCATGTATGTGCTAAGGGCGACATCTAGATGGTGAACATCGTGAAACACTCTTTGAGAAACGTCATATACATTGAGAAAAAAAATACCTTTTATGAATCTTTTTCTTTCATAAAATCCCTTGCCCTCCTCTTTCTTATATATATGCAAGTCTTGGCGTATTTGGGTCTTTTCCCGTGTATGTATGTATGTGTATGTTAAAAGGAAGAAACAGCTGCGATCACACATTGCTCCTAGAAGCACGAAGCCAAAAACACCAGCCTGAAGGTGACGAATGAGACTTCATCGAAACATCGCCAAGACACTTCCAATTTTACGCGGGATAACCAAAGACCTACATACAAACACACGCGAAAAGCTCAGAAAACATTATATATATATATATATATATATATATATATATATATATATATATATATATATATATATGTCTCCCAAAGGGCAGCACAGAGTCTGCTGTCTGTCAGCAAGAAACAAAAAGCCCAGAAACGTGTGAATGAGATTTCACAGAACTAGGGCTGTATAACATCTTAGCTTACGTAGGTAAAACCTGGCTAGAAAGAATATGCATGTGTGTGTGTGTGTGTGTGTGTGTGTGTGTGTGTTTGTAGATTTTCACAGGTACAGGTATGTACGTCTTGGTCTATTCGGGTCTTTTCCCGTGTATGTGTGTATATATATCTCAAGTTTTCGCGGGTGTGTGTATGTAAAAAGTTAAAATCTCGGGTGTTTTCCCGAAACATTTCCCAAAACGTTGCCAAAAAACCCTTAAAGTGTTGGTTAGGATTTTAGCTGAAATTTTTAAAAAACCTTACAAAGTGTTTTGTGGGGATTATAGAGGATTTTAAAATGGGATTTTAGCCAGGATTTTAAGTATTTTAACACACTTTTAATGACACGGGAAAACACCCGAGATTTTAACTTTATATATATGTATCTTGGCGAACTTTCAACGAGGTCTCATTCGTCATATTCAGGTTGGTGCTTTCAGGTTCGTGCTTGTGTGAGCAAAGCATGATCGGAGCTGCCATCTCCCTGTAAATACTGGTGGGGAGGTGAGGAGTTGTGGCTTTGTTGCTATAAGTGGGTTGGTTGGCTGTATTGTTACATCTTGATTAGTTGATGGAGTTGATGTTTGCAGATTAGTAAGGTGTTTCGTAGCATCCTGTGTGGGTGAGGCCCTGGCTGTGTACCTATTAGTCTTTTGTGTTTTAATGACCTGGGTAATGGGTTGTGTAGTAGCATCCTGAGCTCTATTGTTGTGATGTCCTGAGTACTCTGCTGCAACATCCTGGGTAGTTGGCTGTGTTGTAGCATCCTGAGCTTTAGTGTTGTGGCATTCTGAGTTCTGTGATGTGATATCCTGAGCGGATGATTGTGATGCAGCATCCCAGGCTTTGGTTTGGCTTTGAGTTTGAGGTCTTGTCATGTGTTCATGGCGTGTGTCAGTTTGCTTTGTGTGGGGATCAGAGGGGGGTGCAGCAGCCTCCATGATCTGGCTTCTGGATGGTGGTTGGATTTCATCTATGGGATGGGTTTGGGTTTGAATCTCGTGAGGATGATTGGTGGTGGCGTGATGTGTTGTCCTGGGTCCGGTGTCAATTTTCATGGCTGGGACTTGTTTGTTGACTAGGGCTGGTTTCCAGATGTCTGGTAGGTGCGAGGTATCATCACGTTTATTAATGTTTTGGGGGTGTTTCTCTATTTCTATGGCTTCCATGATTATTCGCTTGTTGAAGTGTTCAATTTTGGAGATTAATTTGGTTCCTTCAAAGTCAATTTTGTGTCCTATTGTTTTAAGGTGCTGGAAAAGGGAGGAAGTTTTTTCTTCTTTTCTGACGGCGTTCTTGTGTTCTGCGATACATGCATTTATTCTCCTATTGGTTTGTCCAATGTATGTGGCTGGGCAGATTTTGCATGGTATTTCATAGACTCCTTGGTTTTCTAGCTGGATCTTGTCTTTGGGGTTTCTTAAGATGTTGGCTATTTTTTTGGTCAGGGCAGAAGGCTGTCTTGATGTTGTGTTTGTGGAGAATTTTGCTGATTTCATCTGTGGTGCCTTTGATATAAGGGAGGAGGGCGATGACGTTGTCCTGTTCTGTGTCTCAGTTCTTGGGGGCTGTCTCCCTTAGGATTAGGTTGGTAATTGTGTTTCTTTTTAATCCGTTAGAGATTAATACGTTTGTGAGAGTGTGTAATTAAGTTTTCAGGTGGTCTTTGTTGGCTAGGCATTTGGTTCTGGAGATGAGAGTCTTGGCTACGGAGTTGATCTGTGCAGTGATGTGATTGTGCATTTAAGTAGCGGTTGGTGTGTGGTTTTTTTTTTTTTTCTTGTAGATGGTGTGTCCTAGGGAGCATTGGGTTTTTTGTAGATTAGGACATCCAGAAAGGGGAGTTGGTTGTTAGCTTCTATTTTTATAGTAAATTGTATTTTGGGGTGTAGGCTGTTGAGATGTGTGAGGAAGTTGTCTAGTTTTTCCTTTCCCTGTGGCCAGGGAAAGGAAAGTGCCATCTACATATCCAAGCCATTGTTTGGGTTTGTGTTCAGATTTATCTAAAGCGTTGATTTCAAAGTGTTCCATGTATAGGTTTGCAATGACAGTTGAGAGGGGTGATCCCATAGGTGCTCCTTCTACCTTTTTGTATCTTTGTCCATTGTGGATGAAGTATGTGTTGGTTAGGCAGTGGTTGGTCAGGTCTAGGATGTGCTTAGGGGGGTTGTATGTGTTTTGGATAGCTGTCAAGGCTTCTTTAATAGGCACTTGGGTGAAGAGGGATATTACATCAAAGCGCACGAGTAGGTCACTGGGTTGTAGGTTTTGTTAATTTATTGTTTCTATGAAGTGGAATGTGTTTTGTACGTGTGAGGTGATGGATTTTGCGTAGGGCTGAAGTTGTTTGGCAAGAAATTTGGCAAGATTCTGCAGAGGTGAGCCTATGGAGCTGACTATGGGTCTCAGTGGTGTTCCTTCTTTGTGTATCTTGGGGAGGCCATAGAGCTTGGGGCATCTGGATGATTTCTCTCTGGAGATGATTCTTTGCTAGATCTCTTCACTGATGGGAGAGGCTTTTATTTTGGATTTGGTGGTTTTTTCCAGGTAGGTGGTGGGGTCTGTGTTTAGAGGTTTGTAAGTGGGATCTTGGAGTAGGTTGGATAGTTTGGCTTGGTAGTCAGATGTCTATCAGACAGATTTCAAGTCTGTGGAATTTGTTGGTATGTAAGATGGTAGCTCTTTGGACTTTGAGTTTCTCGTAGGTCCTGCTCAGCAGGAAGGTTTTCTCCCCGTAGAGATAAGATATTTGTTTTCGTAGATTTTCATGGGTACAGGTATACAAGTTTTGGCATATTCCGGTCTTTTCCTGTGTAAGATTGAGAGTATCTTGGCGATGTTTCGATGAGGTCTCACTCGTCATCTTCAGGCTGGTGCTTTTGGCTTCATGCTTGTGTGAGCAAAGCGTGATTGGAGCTGCCATCTCTCTATAAATACTGGTGGGGAGGTGGGGAGTTCTGGCTTTGTTGCTGTAAGTGGGTTGGTTGGCTGTGTTGATCTCCAAATTAATCTCCAAAACTGAACACTTCAACAAGGGAATAATCATGGAAGCCATAGAAATAGAGAAACACCCCCATAACATGAATAAACGTGATGATACCTCCCACCTATCAGACATCTGGAAACTAGCCCTAGTCAAGAAACGAGTCCCAGCCACGAAAATTGACACCGGACCCAAGACAATGCATGATTCAAACCCAAACCCATGCAAAGACTTCGGTTCATGCCTGGGAGAAAAATCTAGGTCATTCAATAGAGCCTGAGAGGTAGAACGAAATCTGGACTAAGAATATTAAATTAACCTGGTCAATAGCTATATATATATATATATATATATATATATATATATATATATATATATATATATATATATATATATATATATATATATATATATATATATTTAATGCTTGTTTGATATATAATTCAAACAAACAAACAAACAAACAAACCCATCCCATAGACGAAATGCAACCACCACCCAGAAGCCAGACCATGGCAGCATCACCAGCTGCTGCACCCCCCTCTGATCCCCACATCAAGCAAACTGACACACACCAGGAACACATGACAAGACCTCAAACTCGAAGCCAAACCTAAGTCCGGGATGCTGAATCACAACCATCTGCTCAGGATATCACATCACAGAACTCAGAATGCCACAACACTAAAGCTCAGGATGCTACAACACAGCCAACTACCCAGGATGTTGCAGCACAATACTCAGGACATCATAACAATAGAGCTCAGGATGCTACTACACAAGCCATTACCCAGGGCGTTAAAACACAAAAGACTAAAAGGCAGGGCCTCACCTACACAGGATGCTACGAAACAGCTGACTAATCTGCAAATATCAACTCCATTAACTAATCAAGATGTAACAACACAGCCAACCAACCCACTTACAGCAACAAAGCCAGAACTCCCCACCTCCCCACCAGTATTTAGAGAGAGACGGCAGCTCTGATCACGCTTTGCTCACACAAGCACGAAGCCAAAAGCACCAGCCTGAAGATGACAAGTGAAACCTCATCGAAATGTTGCCAAGATACTCTCAATCTTACACGGGAAAAGACCCATATATGCCAAGACTTGCATACACGACAAACCATTTTATACCAAATTTATATTTTGCTGATAAAGAAATGAAGGGAGACTAGTATAGATCTATTTCAAGCTTTTTAGCTTTTATCAGTTAGTCATCAGCTAGCGGTTGCTTGAGGGCTCCTGGATTGGAGCTGAAAGGCGAAAGGATGTACTGGTTGTATCAGCACCTTTTTAAATATATATAATGTTATACATCCTAATTACGACCATTTTTCTCTTAATCATACAGTATAGTCCATAGAAAAAAAAGAAACTTGATATTATATAACATGTTATATAACATAGTTATAACATAATTCTCTATACATTTAGCACTCATATATATATATTAATTTGCAGTTATGTACAGTCTAATAGTAATATTGCTTGCAATATATATTCTTCTATATAATTTTATACCTGTATTTGTTTCTAGCTTATTGACCCACTTTCATCATTAATTTTCTAAGCTTTGCATCTATTATTTAGCCAATAGGCCCCATATTTTAGTAATAGGCTGTTTCTCCTTTGTCTTTAATTTCCATCGTTAACCTGTTCATTTTGGCACATTCTAATATTTTCTTTATTACCATTTCCTCTGTCGGTATACTTTGGTTTTTCCAATTTTGTGCATACGTAATTCCGTTGACGCTGCTTTACGTGTAACATTAAATACTGAATTACTCTTTCTTTTACATTTGGCCTCCAGCATTGTGAATGGCAAATTATATCTTGCCTATGTTGTCACACACCACTACAATTATTTTACTTCATGTATTTTACTTCATGTGCTTTGAGCTTTTCTTTCTTTAGATTCTAGAATTTGATGCTTGTAGAAAGGGAGCATAAGTAATCCTCTCCTGAAATTTCATTGGGAAATTTGGAATAAATATAAAGGGAGGTTGCTTCCAAAGAACTCTCCATTATCACTGGTAGTAATTTTGGAAAAGTTCCCAGGGAATTTGAAGAATAAAGTGAATGAAATTTTAAAAGAGAAAAATAAAATGAAACTAAGGGAATGGTTAGGAGGAATGAGGACACGTGGGGAATTGGAAGAGGTTCTAGGAGGAAAACGGTTGTCTTGGTTAAATTATAGCCAAGTGGAACAATGGACTAAAAATTGGATAAGAGAAAATGGAGAGTGTAAAGAGTTAATGAGGTTTGAGGAATTAATAGAAAAAAATCAAACTGTAAAGGAAGAAAATAAAGGGATAAAAGGCTTAATGAGTGAAATTTATAAAATATTGTTGGAGGAAGAGGAGAGGGGAAATTTAGGAAAGATGGTATGGGAAACCGATTTGAAGATACAAATAGGGCAACAGAGTTGGGACAGAATTTGGCAACAAAGAGTGTTGAGAAATATGTCAGTAAGAATAAAAGAGAATTACTACAAAATGGTATGGAGGTGGTACTTGACACAGGTTATAATTAAGCAATATGAATCAGCACTATTCAGATAACTGTTGGAGAGGTTGTGGGGAAAAAGAACGTATTTACATATGTGGTGGGAATGTAAATTTGTGCAAAAATTGTGGAAATTTAAGGAGATAGAAGAAATTGTAGGAATAAAGGTAGAAGAGGCACCAAAGGTAGCATTACTCTCACTATTGGAAGATATAAAATGCAAAAAAGAGACTAAAGAATTGATAATAAATTTGTTGACCGCAGCAAGGTTAATGATTTCTAGGAACTGGAAGACACAAGGTGATTACAGTTTGGAAGAATGGTATAAGGAAGTATGGGATATTGCCATAAATGATAAATTGGCTTGCAATATTAAAGTAAGGAGGGGCATAATGAAAGAAAATGAATTCAATGGAATCTGGAAACCTTTCCTAATATATGTGTTTTCTGGAGGAAGAGGGATACCACCACCAGAAGAAGCTTTAAGATTCCGGAAGCAGGAATTATCCCGAGGGGTCGGGGAGCACTCATTGATTGTTTGTATTGTGTATATTGTTATATATTATATATTATGATTCATGTATGTTATGTATGTTAATTTCTTTTTTTTATATGTTAATAATAAAACAATATGAAAACAAAAAAGAAAGGTATTTTGGATTATCTTCCAATTTATTATAATATAACACAACATTGTATTTAATATTAAAATTATCAGTGTACAGTGTACAACTCAGGACTGAGTTGTACAAACTGATGCTTTGTCTTCTACAATAAGGAGACATTTTCTGACAGTGTGAACAATCAACCAATGGAACAGCTTGCCTTCAGAAGTTGTGGGAACTTCATCATTGGAAGCCTTCAAGAAGAGATTGGACTGCCATTTGTCAGAAATGGTGTAGGGTCTCCTGCTTGGGCAGGGGGTTGGACTAGATGACCTACAAGGTCCCTTCCAACTCTGTTAATCTGTCTCTCTTGTGGAATCAAAACACAGGACTCAAAATAAATAATTCTCTCCAAACAATGTTAAGATAAATCTCTGTAGACAAAACGATGTATCTATAGCTATGCAGGACACCTCAGGGAGGAGGGGGACACTCATGGATAAGCAAGAGATAATGTAAGCAAATATATTTGTGGGTAATGGATTTCCCTTCTCCTGCCCTTCTGCCATCTGCTTATCTTCGAGAGAACTAACGGGAGAAATAAAACAAGAAAACAAGAAAATATTGGCTAGTTGGGAATGCCAGATGTTGGAAAGAAAACATCCAGAATTGGTACCTGAAGGACAAATCTATGCAGATTGTCCTGAGAAGAAAACAGGCTGCAGCTCAATGAGCCAAATTCCTTATATCTCTGTACATCAACTTGTTTAGATGATTCCATTTGTGTAAAAACCTCTTTCCTTATATTCTGTAGCTTCACCATTTCCTGAAGAATCCTCAGATCTACAACAACACCATAGAAGGAATGTATTTGGATAGAAATGGAGATTTGATGGCTGACTTTGACATTGTGAACTGGGTGTTGTTTCCTAATAAGTCAACCACCAGAGTGAAATTTGGGAGTCTAGACAGAGAAGGAACCATTGGAGTCAAATTCAGCACCAACAAGGAAGCCATCACGAGCCCTCAGTGGCTCAATCAGGTAGGCGATGAGGTGTCCCATCTCTTTACCGTGTTTCCCTGAAAATAAGACATTCCCTGATAATAATTCCAATCAGGTTTTTGAGCGCACGGACTAAAATAAGCCCTCCCCTCCAAAAAAATAAGCCCTCCCCAAAAATATTTAAGCGCATGTGCAGACAGTCCTCGCCATTTCCTCTAGTTAGGGTTAGGGAGACAGAACTGGAAATCAGCAAGAGGAGCCCCGTCTTCCTCCACACACCCCAAAATAATAACACCTCCCCAAAAATAAGGCCAAGCGCTGATTTCAGGGTTCAAAAAATATAAGACAGAGTCTTATTTTGGGGGAAACACAGTAGTTTTGTCCGTCATCTCAATCAGTGTACCCCACCATCCCAAATTATATATAAGACCGACTGCCTTCAAATTCATGCTTCAGAATTATATTCTTTCATTTATAACCAGCAAAGGAAAAGATGCTTTATGACTTATACAGTAGAAGACTTTGGTCTGGGGACATAGAGGGAAAAATGTGGAGATGGGGGGAAATGGAAGCAGGATTTAAGAGGAGGGGAGAAGTAAAATCAATTGAGTTACACATGTTCATTTCGACATATAAACATTCAAGAATGTGACCTTATTTGGTAGAAGAAAAGTGCAAAACCCATCATATTGAAGAATTTCAGAATTCTAATTTCTCTTCCATATGATCTGTTTTTCCAAAGGTTTCTCTGAAAGTCTTCCAGAGACAGTCCTCCAAAATGGAAGCATGTCTGACTATTATGCTTCCAGTTTCAAGAGTAACTTTCTAGAAAATTCTCTGGAGTGGCCACCACAATATGGCCCAGAGGAGAAACAGAATGGTCCACTTCTAGTCCATTTTGCACATACCTCTTTTGTTGGTCCCTGTAAGGTCCTGCCTCTCCAGTCCTCTCAAGAAAGCAGTACTCATGAAACAAAATTCATTTCAAAAGGAAACTTTTATTGGAACATTGTGATAGCAAGAGATCTAGGCAGGAATTAAGTTTCCCACTCAAAACAGTAAAGTGCAAACAGAGCCCCTCCCAAAGTCCAATACATCACCAAGCCAATCTCAAAGTGTAAAGATACTATGAGATACTCAGGCTGAGGAGGTGATAAATGCCGGTCTCCAAGGCAACGCTGCTGCTCTTCTCTGGAGGCGAGATAAGCTATGGGACCTGACAATCCCATTCCAACTCTATAATTCATTTCATAACTAATCAGTTTTGCAGATGCTTCTGAATGCAAATTTTATTCACTTTCAGCCCTTGCCTCACTCCCAGTGTGTGGAGCCTTGTCAACTTGGCTATTTCAAGGTGGTCCAGGAAGGAAAACCAATCTGTTGCTACAACTGCGTCCCTTGTGCAGAAGGGAGCATTTCCACCCAAGAAGGTGGGTGAATGGGAATCTGAACAGTTCTTGGGATAAGAGCAAAGGTTCCTGCAGACCTTTTCTAAGAAGATATTTCTAATTTGGGTATTGGAGTGGGAGGGAGTATTAATTTAACTCTCAGAATTAATTTCACCAAAGACATAACAATAATATGAGCTGGGAGAATTCATTGGAATGAGAGGTTAAGTGTAGAAGAAGACAAGCAGCTATCAAGAAGCGTATGTGACTTTGTGAAGGATCAGTTGAAATGACATAAAGTAGCCCGTTGTTTCACCATGACAAACAGAATGATGCTTCTTCTACAGTATGAAGCTCCATTGATATAAATTAATCTCCAATGTCAGGGTTCCAAGTAACACCCGAATGAAAGAAAACTCCGAGGCTCGACTTTCCCCAAAATTACATGTTAATGAAGATGTCATATTGGCACATCTGGGAAAACCCAAATCTGAAAGCTTCCAGGTTTTCCCCACTCAAAGGAAAGTTCAAGTCCCTGCCCAACACCCACAAGTCCATCACATGGCCCAATCCAAACACCATGCTGACTGGAGATGCCTCCCGGTTCTAACCCTCTAGCTGCAGGTAAAGATGTCCTTGACTTTCTGAGAAAGGAATCTTATTATGACTACCAGTATATTTATTTATTATTATTTATTATTTAAATTTCTATACTGCCCTTCTCCTTTTAGACTCAGGGCTCCATACAATCCCCCCATCACAGTTTCCCACAGTAGTAAATGTGGCAGGCCTAAAGATGCAACGAAAAAGATGGGATCCAGGCCTGACAGCCAACTCACACAGGATCTAGTCAGTAATCTTGCCATCTCCTCCATTCCAGGGTGGACTCGGGATAGACATATTTCTGCCTAACCATCTTCCTCCAAAGTATCCAAGGAGTAGGCAACCATGATCTGTGTTTCCTGTGGAGTAGCTCTTTGGGGGAATACATTGCTACTGGAGAGGATCCTCTCCTCATTATGGCGATTAGAGAGAAAACCAGATAACTTTATCTGCCCGTTTTTAATAATTAACCATTGAGATTTGGTGGGACAAAATAAAAGCAAAAATAGTTGAACAATATTGCTATTGAATTTCAATTTGATCCTCCAATTAATGGGTAATGGGACAAATCAAACTCCATTTTGGAAAACCAGAATATTCCAACCTTGTCAAATTGGCTAGTCCTAGTCCATTAGAAACCTTCCTACATGATGTAGTTCAGGAGTGTCAAACTCAAGGCCCATGGGTTGCATCCGGCCTGTGATGTGCTCGGATCTGGCCTATGGGGCTGTCCTAGTCTACCCAATGAGAAGAGGAAATCTCAGGCTAGCATGGCTTGGGCCAAGCCTACCCAATGGAAAGAGGAAAGATTGGGCCAGCGTGGCTTCAGCCTGGTCTAACCAATGCGAAGAGGAAACATGCTAGCAGTTTGGGGAGTGGCGTCAAGGTGGCCACACCCACCCAGTTGACCACACCCACCCAGTCAGCCATGCCTGACACCCACCCCCAGGTTACCCGTAGCCCTGATAAACTCCTCAATGAAATTAAGTTTGACACCCCTGATGTAGATGGTTGTCCCTTCTCCCCTTTTGCTTCCTAGAATGTGGGCTTCCTGATTTCAAAATCTAACTCCCATTCTATAAATTCATGGTAAATATTACATTTGTCCTCTATAGATGCAGACCACTGCACCAGATGTCCTGACAATCAATATCAGAACAAGCATCGAGATCAATGTATCCTCAAAACTGTCACTTTTTTGTCCCATCAAGTGTATTTGGGAATTATTCTTACTTTCTTTGCCCTATTCCTGATCTTAACCACAGTTTTAGTCTTGGGAATCTTCATTAAATTCCAAGAAACTCCAATTGTCAAAGCCAACAACCGGGACCTCTCGTATATCCTCCTGGTCTCCCTTCTTCTTTGCTTCTTGACTTCCTTTCTCTTCATTGGACGGCCAAGGAGAACCACCTGCCTTCTCCGACAAACAATTTTCAGCATCATCTTCTCAATTGCCGTGTCTTCCGTCTTGGCCAAGACAATCATGGTGGTGCTGGCCTTCCTGGCCACAAAGCCAGGAAACAGAGTGAGAGGGTGGCTGGGCAAGAGTCTGACCAACATCATCATCATTTCTTGTTCCAGTGTCCAGGTGGTCATTTGTTTCACCTGGTTAGGAGTCTTCCCTTCATTCCCTGATTCTGACATGTATTCCCAGCCTAGAGAGATTGTTCTGCAGTGCAATGAAGGCTCGGTCACTATGTTTTATGTTGCCCTTGGTTACATGGGTTTTCAGGCTGCCATTTGCTTCATAGTGGCCTTTCTGGCGAGGAATCTACCTGGGTCCTTCAACGAAGCCAAGCTGATCACCTTCAGCATGCTGGTCTTTTGCAGTGTCTGGATCTCCTTTGTGCCTACCTATCTCAGCACCAAAGGGAAATTCATGGTTGCTGTGCAGGTCTTCTCCATCTTGGCTTCAAGTGCTGGGTTGCTGGGTTGCCTCTTCATCCCTAAGTGTTACATCATTTTGTTGAGGCCAGATCTGAATACAAAGGAACATCTGATGTTCAAAAGTGAAGTAAAAAAGTGATGCTGATGGATGTTCTTGGGATATAATTCCCACCCAATATAATTCTCACCCATTGGATACTTTTCAGGAGAAAACACTATCAGGCTTCTTTTTGAAGTTTTAAGTAAGATACTAATCCATCTTGGAAAGAGCATGATGTAACCCATAAATTTATCACATGTGGAAAGTAATCTCTAATCAATGTTTCCTATTGTTCACTTGTCAAATGTAATAAATGTCTTTCGTTCTTTTATTGGTTTCTCTCTCATGTTTCACATGTACCAAATTTTTGTATCATTTGTTTCTGTACCCTATTAAAAGACTTGGATTTCCCTCATTCCATAAATGCTTTTCACTGTGCCTGCGATTTGTGTTTTTGGGTAGGGCTGAACCAGTGGTGGGATTCAAAATTTTTGACTACCGGTTCTGTGGGTGTGGCTTGATGGGCATGGCAGGGGAAGGATACTGTAAAATCTCCATTCCCTCCCCACTCCAGGGGAAGGTTACTGCAAAATCCCCATTTCCTCCCAATTAGCTGGGACTCAGGAGGCAGAGAATAGATGGGGGCGGGGTCAGTCAGAGGTGGTATTTACTGGTTCTCCAAACTACTCAAAATTTCCCCTACTGGTTCTCCAGAACCAGTCAAAACCTGCTGAAACCCACCTCTGGGGTAAACAGCTTACTTTTACAAAAGGTAGAAGTGTTTTTAATCTCTCACATTCAGAGAAATAAGGCCAAACAATTGGGGAAAATAAAGCTGCAACATTAATTGTCATCACCTTTTTTTTAAATCCACTAATAAAATATTTATAATTATTAAGATCTACCAAACAGGTATAAGAAAGGATTTTCCCCCCTCTAATCTATCCTGTCTAACAATCAAAACTATAGATCAGAAGTTCATTTCTTTTTATTTGTGGGGTCCTTGGTGCTCCCTATGTGGGCTTGTTTTCTTGCAGATGTTTCATGTCCCAAAATAGGTAACATAGAATAGAATTCTTTATTGGCCAAGTGCGATTGGACACTCAAGGAATTTGTCTTAGGTTCATATGGTCTCAGGGTACATAAGGAGAATTAAAGACATTCACCAAGAATTAATGTAGATCATTTCCTTTCTCTAATCAAAGATGTTAATTTATCCATTTCAGCTATTCTACCAAATTCACCAGCCATTCCTCCATAGTGGGTTGAGTGGGGGGGAGCCACGTGCTGAGGCTGAAGGGTGGGGCCGGCTGGTGGGTGGGGCTACATCCGGAGTATAAGACGCACCCAAGTTATCAACCTTTTTTTGGGGGGGGGTAGTGCATCTTATACACCAAAAAATAAAGTAACTTTACTGAAGATTCCATGTAGGTACAGGAGAAAAGCCAGTTCTAATGATTTCCTGTCAAAATAGCATAGGGAAACTTCCCTTTCCCCCCTGGATCTCCCATTGTCCATTGTCCACCATGCATTTGCACTTTCTTTGTTTTGGGAACAGTCTGTCTGCCTCGGACTTCCTCAGCTGGTGACCTTGAGATATTGGATCTGTCTCAGACTTCCAGTTGACACACTTGCATTCCAAATTTCCTTCCCAAGCCTCCCTTACATTCCAAGGCCTTCCCTTCCCCCACCTGTTATAGTTAAATGGTTGCAAGCAAGGCCAGTTCCTGAAGATGAAACTCAAATACTTTGGCCACCTAATGAGAAGGAAGAAAAAAGAGCCTAATGCTGGGAACAATTGAGGGCAAAAGAAGAAGGGTGTCCTCCTGGACTCACAGCTGTCTTTGAAAGAGCACTTGACGGCTGTGGCCAGGGGGACTTTTTATTAGGTCCTCCTGATTCACCAGTTGCATCCCTTTCTGGATCGGGAGTCGTCAAATACGGTCACTCATGCTCTCGTTACTTCCCACCTGGACTACTGCAATGCTCTCTACATGGGGCTCCCCTTGAGGAGCTCCTGGATACTCCAGCTGGTCCAGAATGCGGCCGCATGGGTGGTTATGGAAGCGGCATGGTGCTCCCATGTGACCCCCCCCCTCCTGCACAAGCTGCACTGGCTCCCGATAGTCTTCCGGGTGCGCTTCAAGGTTTTGGTTACCACCTTTAGAACGCTCAATGGCATCGGACCGGGGTATTTACGAGACCACCTTCTGCTACCAATAGCCTCTCACTGACCAGTACGCTCCCATACAGAGGAGCTTCTCAGGGTGCTGTCAGCGAAAAAGTGTTGACTGACGGCCCCCAGGGGGAGAGCCTTCTCTGTGGGGGCACCTACCATCTGGAATGAGCTCCCCCCAGAGATACGGAGGATCCCGGATCTGTGCACATTTTGTCGTGCTCTAAAAACATTTTTATTTCAGCAGGCTGGCCTGGCCTAACTCTCCCTTTTAAATTTTTAAATTGTTTAGTTTGTTTTATAAATTGGATGTTTTAAATTTGTTTTCGGCCAAAACATTTAATAATTTTAATGGACTTCTAATGTTTGTATTATCTGTATTTTATCTTGGCTGTTCACGGCCCTGAGTCCTCTGGGAGTAGGGTGGTATAGAAATTTGATAAATAAATAAATGAATGAATGAATGAATGAATGAATGAATGAATGAATGAATGAATAAATAAATAAATAAATAAATAAATAAATCTTAGCTATGCTGTCATCTCAGTTGATGTTTGAAGGGTGATCCACAGGAAATTTGGTGTCTTTTTCAGTATTTCAAAAGAGCAAAATAGGGTTTACCATAAAGCAGATGTCAGGATTCCAACCGATGCCCTAATTAAATCATGAGCCTCGAGTCAAGCTTCAAAAGAAATCCAATTATTTATTAGGAGCTTCATGTCAGCACGCTCCAAGTGAAGCCAACTCTGACCCTACGTAATTTACGTTCCAGCTCTGACCCTGTTTTCCCCCTCCTCCCAACGTGTGTCATCAGTCACATTCTCCATCGAAGCAATTTTGCGGATTGTAGAGATCATCCTCTCTGGCCAATGTGGATAACCATGGAGACAGCCTTAACAGAGATATGGCTGGAATGTGCTTTTGTTTTGACTTACAAACTGCCTCACCTCAACTACAGAGTTAGTTTTCCCATCCCCCTTGCCAATGGAAACTCAAGAGCAGGCCAGAGATTCTTTCTGAGTTGACAGCAGATTTTTCTTCCATCAGATTCACTGTTGGACTGAAACTTTTGATGGAGTGGATGAAAGTTGACAAAGATACGTACAGGAAAGAAGGGAAAGAGAGGAAAGAAGTTGGGAGGGGAGGGGAGGGGAGGGGAGGGGAGGGAAGGGAAGGGAAGGGAAGGGAAGGGAAGGGAAGGGAAGGGAAGGGAAGGGAAGGGAAGGAAAGGAAAGGAAAGGAAAGGAAAGGAAAGGAAAGGAAAGGAAAGGAAAGGATTAGGTTTTTTTGGAATCTCCTTTCGTGGATGGAACCATTTCTAGGGACAATCAACATTCATGATTTGCAGGAATGGATGGATAGATGGATGGATGGACATCTGGACATCTATTTGATTTGTTTGCATTCAATTCCAGACAGATGCACAGCAGCTCACAATAAAAAAAACAAAGTATCCATCGTAAAACACAATGTTCTGAATAATATGGAATGCACAGTAAGTCTAAGGCCACATCAGCATCATAACGTTCAAAAGTCCACAGTAAGAAAACAGTAAATTCATCATGTCAAAAGCACAACTTTATAAAATAAACCAGTCATACAATACATAATAGCATAAAAGAAAAGCAATAGGAAATCAATCCAGCAGAATGATAGGTGTCCCAAATGCCCAAAGGACAATTTGGTTGTGAATGTTTTCTGGGAATCCACTACATTGAGTTACATTGGGACTTTTTCAGTTGGATCCCAGTTTACCCTGCAGGGAGGACTTTGCAAAACTCCTACTTCCTCAACTAATTATTAGAATGATAGTGATTTCTTTCTTGCCTTCTTGCTAAATGTCAAGGGATTCTTTTCCCTCTGGAAATTGTCTGAAGGAGGTCAACAGACTCAGCAGCAACACATTCAGCATCAGGATAGTTAGAGTATTATTAGTCTTGTCACCCTGGAAAGCTGGACTGAGCTTCATGGACACCAGGAGCTCTGCTTCTGCATTGGTCCAGTTTCCATCATTGGGGAAGTTCTCTCTGGACTTCATATTATAATAGAAAAGTCAGTCTTGCAGCAATCTGCTTTCAACGTCTCCAAATGCTTCTTCTCTCCTGATTCTGAGATCAGATACAAGGCAGGGGATTCCTTCGGCTAACCCAGAAATGAACCCACTGCTTCTGCTTCTGATGGAGCTTTTGTTGCCCCAGGCAGCCTGTGGGATGCTTGGCACCAAGTGCTTCTTAACTTTGGACAAGGATGCAAGAGACCCACTCAATTCTTACAGGCCAGGAGATCATCTCATTGGTTGGCTCTTCTCTGCAACAAATATTCTACAATCTGAGCTGCAGAATTTCAGTTTGAGTCCTTCTAAAAGGGTGCATTAGTAAGTCTCACGATGTTGATTGATGTTATGTTACGTTGCCTTTCAGGAAAAATGGGGATGGAGGAAGGCAGTGAGGTTTTATTTTATTTTATTTTTTTATTTTATTTAGTTTGTCAAACATGTATGAGAAAAGAGGTATAAGTATAGACATGAACACAGGAGACGACTATGAATAAATGAGGATGGTAAGACAGGGATGGTAGGCACGCTGGTGTGCTTAAACATGCCCCCATACAGACCTCTTAGGAATGGAGTGAGGTCCATGGTAGACAGTTTAAGGTTAAAGGTTTGGGGTTTTGGGGAAGTAACCACAGAGTCAGGTAGTGCATTCTAGGCATTGACCACTCTGTTGCTGAAGTCATATTTTCTGCAATCCAGTTTGGAGCAGTTTACCTTAAGTTTGTATCTATTGTTTACCCATGTATTATTGTGGTTGAAGCCGAAGTAGTCATTGACATGTAGGACTTTGTAGCAGACAATTTTGTTTATTACGCTTAGGTCAGACCGTAGTCGGTGTAGTTCTAGATTGTCCAAGACCAAAATTTCAAGCCTGGTGGCATAAGGTATGTGAGCAGAGGAGTGGAGGACTCTTCTCGTTAAATATTGTGGAATTTGGGATCGTAGAATCACCCAGGAGCATAGAAGAGTCCAAAGACAGATGCATGAATAAATGTCTTAAATGTATTTATTCATATAACAAAACATATTAACTATGTACAAAAGGCTGTCTTAATATTCATGATAGGATAGGGGGCACACAGCATGTGTGGCTACCCTGATCAAAGATCATGTCTCATGGAGAACAAGCGTAAAAAGAGAGCATGGTGGAAAGTTTAGAAGGGGTTTTATACTCAGTGTAAGCCTCCAATAGTGTCTGTATGACACATGTGCCAATGGCTTGCAAATACTTGACAGTTCCTTGCGAGCCAATGGCACGCAAACATATAAATGCAATGCACAACAGATTTTACCCTTTGAGACATAATTTTTTACACAGATCTTTGTGTCTATCCGCTGGTAGAGGTTTTGTGAAAATATCAGCTGTTTGATATTTTGTCTGACAATGTGATAAAGATATAAACCCCATCTCTAGTAGTTGCCTAATAGCGAAGCACGTAATCTGCTGTGGTCTTGAGATACCTTAATAGCTTTTTAATGGCCAACCAGTGGAACTGGGTAGGATGTTCCACTTGTCTGGATAGCAGGTTTACGGCCAGGGCAATATCTGATCAGCTCCAGTTACTTATATATAATAATGAGCTGACCACTGACCTAAATAGAGTATTATTTTGGAACTCTGGGCTATCCTTATGTGCCAATCCATAATAGTCGGTCTGCATTGGGATAGCAGTTGGCTTGTTATCTTCCATTTTACATTTCGCCAAAAGTTCCTCTATCTTCTCCTTTTGGGAGAGAGCAAAACCTTTTGGTATAGTGATGATTTGTACGCCTAGGTACTTGTCCACATATCCTAAAGACTTTATGGTGAACCTTTTTTGTAGGGTCCTGGCAAATATCCCCCCGACACATCCCCCCGTGTCGGGTCCTATATACAAAAGGTCATCGACATACACTAGGACTTTTTTCAGCCCCCCTTTGGTATCCCTTGTGAAGGTACATTTATCAGCTGGAGATAGATGGAAACCCAGTGATGTGAGAGTTTTAGTCAGGCATTTGTACTACAGTCTGTCTGATTGTTTTAGGCTGTACAAATTTTTCTTCAGAAGCCAGCTGTGGCCTTCTTGCTGCTGGAATCCGGGCGCACCTCTGACATAAATTTTTTGTTTTAGATGTGCGTGCAAATAAGCAGTTTGCACATTGAATTGAAAAATGTGTTCCTCATGTGCTGCTGCAGTGACCAAAGCAGCCCTTATACTTTCTGCTGTCACGGTGGGGGAGTATGTTTCATCAAAGTCCTGCAAGTAGTGCTGAACGTGGCATTGCGCTACCAGCCAGGCCTTATAGAGGAATTTGTTGTTGGGCATTGGCTTGACCTTGTAGACCCAACGGGTGCCAACTGCTTTCCTCTTTTTGGGGACTTCCATGGGGATGAAGACTTTCAATTTTTTGAGACTGTCCATTTCCCGCTCCATTGCCACCCTCCACCTGCATTGTTCTTCCTTGGGAAGCTGGAGGACATCTGTGTACATTTTAGGGGCCATGGTAACGCTGTTGACTGAGGCAACACAGTCAATGTCCAACCTTTTGGGTGGCACCCCTTTATTGGAGCGTTTTAACCATCTGGGAAATTGCCACTCACCATCATCATTGTCATCCGGAGCATCGGTGTCAGAATTGGAGCTGCTGGAGGTATCTTTCCAATCAAAATGGGGTGGGCCTCTGTCCCAGGCACTGGGAATATATGGTTGTTTAGGTGAGGCAGGAGATGTGAAGTCATCAAGGGATTGCTTGTCTGAATCATCAGAGTCAGGTAGGGATTCATCACCAACCGGATCTTCGCTGGTCTGTTGTTTGGAGTTTGTTTGTTCATCCTCTTCAGATGGTGCTGGTTGTTCAATGTCACTTCTAATAGGGGAATAACCGGGTTCATTGGAATGAATTTGTGACCAATTTGACCCCTCCTCAAAGGAAGCTGATCTAGAGACAGTTGCCAGTTGCATAACCTATAAATCTGAGCCTTCCCCCCTTTCTTCTGAGGTGCTTGGGAATATGGATCCATGCATAGGAACCAAAAATTCTCAGGTGTGAGAGGCTAGATTTCCTTCCATGGACCAGGAAGTATGGGGTTTGGTTAATGGCACTGTTCCACGTCCTGTTGACTAGATAATTAGCCATTTTGACCGCTTCTGCCCAAAAAACTTGGCTCATGTCAGCATCTGCAAGTAGGCAGTTCATGACATCCTGCAATACGCCATTTTTTCTTTCTACAATGCCATTCTTGAATGAAGTTCGGGGCGATAATTTAAAATGGAGGATACCTCTCTCCTTCATCCACTTTTCAAAAGTCTTGGATGTAAACTCAGTCCTCCTATCGCTTTGCACCTGAGCGATGCACACCTTGTGTTGAGTTTGGATCTGGTTGTAAAGATATTTGAAGTTGGTAAAGACTTCAGTTTTGTCCTTTAAAATAAATATATGGCCATAAAGAGGGTAATCATCTCCTACCATTAAAAAATAATGCCCCCTGCCAAGGGAGGATCTAAAAGGACCAACCAAATCCATGTGTACCAGCTGATAAGGGTACCTTGTACGATGGGAAGAGACCTTAGGTATAGCAGCAGTTTTAGATTTTGCTGCCTTACAGATGGTACGTTCCAAATAGGTATTACAATTCTTTATCTTAAGCCCATAGGAAAAATCTTGCATTTTCCTAATAACCGGGAAGCTGGCATGGCCGAGCCTGCGGTATAATATATGAGCACAATCCAAATGTAAAGGTTTACCCATGCATACCTTGTCAACCTTACGTATCTTATCATTAGAAGCCTTGGTCTGTTCAGTAATGACAGTTGGCACTGGATTAATGGTCATCTTAGACTTCCTCAGGGTTGGTTGAGGAGTTGTGACCTTAATGGGCTCAGCCTTAATGGCTTTGGATGTCCTAGGAGCTGGTTTAAAAATTTCATTAGTTTTAGATCCAGCTTCCTTGAGTTTGGACAACCTGGGGGCTGGCACAGGAGCTTTCTGTTTTATATGGGTGTTAGCTCCCTGAACCCATTTGTTAGGTTTCTTGTGCCTTTTGACCTTTGCATTTGGGGAAAAATAAGACAAATTGTTGATTTTTACAATATTGCCAACGATATTCCCACTTTTGAAAACATAACCTCCACCCTTCTCAAATAACAATTTTACATTTTTATCCTCAGTCAATTTTAAAATACTTAAAAGGTTGTTCTTGATTGAGGGAACATACAGTGCCCCTGTGACATCTCCTATACCAGGCACATTGATCACGCCTTCCCCAGTTACCTCTGCCTTGTCCCCAGTGGCAACTTTTACTGAAGACTTGAGTGGGTGTAAAATCTTAAATCATTGTTTCGTGTTAGCTAGATGTGTGGATGCACCTGCATTAAGAAGCCACAGCCCCTCAGCATCCTTTACCTGAGATGTGTGATTGTCACTAGTGACACTACAGAATTGGTATCCTTTATGACCACCTCCCCCTCTTCCATGGCCTCTTTTATTTTTATTGTGCTTAGGTCCAGCTGTGTTGGACCTAGAGCGAGGGCATGCCCTTTTAAAGTGGCCTTGTATGCCACAGTCAAAGCAGGTGGGAAGGGTATGAATCCTTTCACTGCTGTCCTGGTGCCTCCTCTGAGACCTAGGTCTGTGGTATGCCTTCTTCATTTCTTGTTGTTTCTCATCTCTGCACCTTAAATCTTCCTCAATAAAGCAACCAGAGAAATATTCTATATTTCTTTGTTCCCTAGAAACTCCTTCTAGAGAAATAATAAAGGGACTCCAGGATTTGTCTAGGGAGTTCAACATCACACTAATTAAAGTGGATTCAGAAACAGGTTCCCCCCTCTGTATAAGCTCATCCCTCATGGCTTTAAGTGGTGCCAAATATTCCCCCATTTTTACACCAGGTTTGAGTTTATAATTGTGGAAAATTCTTGACAATCTGCTGGTTGCAGCCATATTGTCACTATGGAACAAATTATATAGGGCAGTCCAAACTTCCTGAGCTGTGAGGCCATCTGAAAGGCTGGCATACAGAGCTGTGTCTATAGAACTTAACAGGGTTGAGTAAGCTCTTTTATGCAGAAACTTGATTTCGGGGCTCCAAGGTAAAGGGGTGGTCTTTTGATCATGTCCAGAGTATTTTCTCTGAATCTCTTTACACCATTTTTTAAAATTCTGACCACTTAAATGTAATTTTTCAAAATTATTTGGCAAAGTTACAAAATTATTGCCATTAAACTGCATTGGGAGTTGTTCAAATGGCTGAAAAGAGCCTGTTGTGAATGGCATTGGGATCCCTAAGCCTGGGATCGATTGCTTAGGTCTGGCTCCTTCTTGTAGTTTTTCTGTAGTTTGAAGCAACTGGGCATATGCAGGAAATGGAGCATGCGCCAAAGACTTTTCTTGTTGGAGTTCTGATCTCCCTCTCTGGGTCCTGAAGTCAGGTCTGACTGAAGCCTCAGAATAGGCCCAAAAATCAGCTTTGTGGCGGGGAAACCTTGGAGGAGTGGGAAGAAGGCTTGGAGATCTTTCTGGAGACTGGGGGCCCATCAGATGAGGTCTATGGGCTGGATAGGCCTGAAAATGTCTCTGGATCTCCTCTTCTCCATCAGAGGAGCAAGTTGGCAGCTCTGGATCATCCCAGCAGGACCAGAAAGGTGCGGAGGCCTCAGCCTGGGCCTCCGTGAAGCATTCAGTGAATGGTGAGCACCTCTGCAATGGGGGGCGAAAGGCTGCAGGTCCATCTGGGTTCCTCTGGGGGTGGGAGGTTGGATTTGGGACCCTTCTTAAGTGGGCAGCTGGGTCTGGGACCTTGGGGCGGCCGGTGGATGGTTGCTCCCTAATTTCCAGGGCAGCGACCAGGGCCTCTATGGCCTCTTTGATGTTTGCCTTGGCAGACGAGGCCTGGCAAGGGGCTTGTAGGTTGGGAGTGGTCCTCTGGGCCGCTGGAATGCTGAACTGACTGGCTGGCATTGTAGGCCTGGATCGTGGAGCTGGGGTAGGCCTGGCTCGTGGTTCTGGCAAAGCATCCAGAGGAACCGCCATCTTGGAGGAAGTTGCCTCCGGAAGTGGCCTGCTGGCCATTTTGTTTGGCGGGAAACTGGGGGGGGGAAGTCTCTCTGGCAGCAGGCACCATCTTGGAGAGATCAGGCAGGGGAGTCCTTACCTGGATGGCAGGCATCCCTGGTGCTGCCTCCTCAGGCCTCTTCCTGGCTGCTACTCTTGTCTTCAAGAGGAAGGCGAGCGCTGCTCAGCACTCCTCTTCTGACATCTCAGCCACTTGACTGTCCAGGCTTTCATCTTGTTCTTCTGCCCATCTTCGTCAGTATTGAAGAAGCCTTCTCCAACATTGCCTGGCTCGGCCCCAGGGATTTCTTGCTGCATCTGGGTGGCCTCTGTCTGCCAGGGTGTAGCGGGATGGAAACCCCCTTCGAGGTTTTCCATCATTGATTCAGACTGGAGCTGCTGTGAAGTTTTCCTCCATTGAAGGCCTCTGGTCACAACAGGGGAGCTTCTCTCACAGGTTATTTTGGAGGGCATCTTGCCTTTTCAACAGCTCCTGGAGTGGAGTTCTGCTACAATTTCCTCTGCTACCATTGTGTGGAATTTGGGATCGTAGAATCACCCAGGAGCATAGAAGAGTCCAAAGACAGATGCATGAATAAATGTCTTAAATGTATTTATTCATATAACAAAACATATTAACTATGTACAAAAGGCTGTCTTAATATTCATTATAGGATAGGGGGCACACAACATGTGTGGCTACCCTGATCAAAGATCATGTCTCATGGAGAACAAGCATAAAAAGAGAGCATGGTGGAAAGTTTAGAGGGGCTTTGATACTCAGTGTAAGCCCCTACTTTCCACATAGGGGTGGAGGCACTTTCTTCCTCCACTACTGTCTGTATGACACATGTGCCAATGGCTTGAAAATACTTGACAAATACCTCTGGACTTGCTCAATTGTAATATATATATATATATATATATATGTGTGTGTGTGTGTGTGTGTGTGTGTGTGTGTGTGTGTGTGTGTATTTCAGTTTTTTATATACACAAGACAAAAATTTCATTTCTATTTACATCAGATCTGCAGTGTTTATACATATATACATAAAATGTCTCTGGTATCACTTTATCAGTCAATTACTACTTATTTATCATACCTTATATTCCCTCTTTAATATTATATTCCCTCTTTCATCACTTTCATCCACTCCATCAAAAGTTTCACTCCAACAGTGAATCTGATGGAAGAAAAATCTGTCAACTCGAAAGAATCTCTGGCTTGCTCTTGAGTTGCCATTGGCAAGGGGGATGGGAAAACTAACTCTGTAGCTGTGGTGAGGCAGTATGTCAGTCAAAAAAAGGACATTCCAGCCATATCTCTGTTATCCACAGTGGTTATCCACAATGGTATGATTATCACTCCATGGTTATCCACAGTAGCCAGAGAGGAGTGATCTCTACAACCTGCAACATTGCTTCGATGGAGAATGTGACTGATGACACACCTTGGGGGGAGGGGGAAAACAGGGTCAGAGCTGGAACGTAAATTACATGGAGTCAGAGTTGGCTTCACTTGGAACGTGCTGACATGAAGCTCCTAATAAATTATTGGATTTCTTTTGAAGCTTGGCTCAAGACTCATGATTTAATGTGAATTATTTTCCAAGGATCTTGCCCAATAACGACAGACATGATTTGTCTCTATTTCAAACGTATTTATTTACACCATTTCCTTTTCTTTCAGGTGCACATCTGGGACTGAGTTGGTGGATCCCTGTGCACGGCCTTATGTATGGTGAGGGCGGAGTCAAGGTAAGGAGGGGTCATGGGAAGGGCTAGGTAAGGGAGGAGGGGTCAGTCCATGCATTGATATATACATAGTTAGGCATTTACTCATAACAAATCCCCCTCTAAATGCCTAACATTTGGAGTTGATTCCGTACAAGGTATAGCCACTCCTAATTTTGATGTCAGATATGTGTGTTGTCTGCTTGGTAATGGTTTTGTCAGAATGTCTGCGACTTGTTCAGAACTTTCACAATGTACGGCTCTGATGAAACCTACGTTCGATAACTGTCTGACGTGTTTGTGCTTGATGTCGATGTGTCTGGATCTTTGACCTACTGTGTCTGCATTGGAAATGTCTATGGCTGCTTTATTGTCCTCGTGGATTATTATTGGGTAAACTGGTTCGGTCCATATTTCAGAAAGCAGGTCATCGAACCACACTAAGTTGTTAGCTGTTTTTGACAGGCAGATGTACTCTGCTTCCACTGTGGATGTGGCAACCAGATTCTGTTTACCGGTGTACCAATGTACCAGGCAATTATTGATGAGAAATATGTAACCAGAGGTGCTTTTTCTGCTCTTGGTATCACCTGCCCAGTCAGCATCTGCATAGCAGGTCAGCACGGGTTCTTTGGACTTGGATGGTTCCAGACATAGGTATGCGTCTATGCTATGTTTCAGGTACCTAATTATTCGTTTTACCCCTTCCCAGTGGTATATTTTGGGTTCACTGACGTGTCTGGATAACAGGTTAACTGCTAAGCTGATATCAGGCCTTGTCCAATTGGCAATATATAGAAGGGATCCAATGATGGATCTATACAGAGTGTTGTCCTTAAATGACTTCCCCTCTTCGTGCATGTGTTTCAGGAAGTCTGTTTGCATGGGTGTTTCACATGGCTTAGCATCCTTCATGTTATACCTGTGCATAAGTTCTAATATTTTTTCCTTTTGTGATACCCTGAACCCATTCTCTGTTTTCTCGATTTGCACCCCTAGATATTTGTTGACTGTCCCTAGGGTCTTGAGTGTGAAGTGTTTCCCCAGTTCTTTGGCGAATTCATCGCATTTTCGCTTGTGTTGTCCTAAGTACAGAATGTTGTCTACGTAAATGAGTGCATACTCGACTGATGTGCCCTCCCTCTTGACGAAGAGGGAGAGGTCCGCTGAGGTGGTGGTGAAATCCATGTCCCTGAGTGTTTTGGTTAGACACTCATATCATCTTTTTCCCGACTGCCTTAACCCGTACAGACTATTGTTTAGTAACCAGGTGTCTCCCTCTTTCATGCCTTTCCCTGGTGGTGCCCTGACATATATTTCTTTGTCTAACTTTGCATGGAGGTATGCGGTCTAAATGTCGAATTGATAGACTTCTAGGCCTAAGACGGATGCTATTACTAGGGCGCTTTTGACACTTTCTGCCCTAACTGTAGGTGAATAGGTATCCGTGTAGTCGTCTGGATACCTCTGTGCGAACTCCTGAGCCACGAGCCTAGCCTTGTAGAGGGTCTTGTTGTCTTCGAGTTCCTTAATTTTGAAAACCCATTTTGTACCTATGAGTGTTTTGTCGGCTGGGACCTTAGAAGGGGTGTACACGTTTAGTTCCCTTAGGCTAGCCATTTCCTTTTCCATAGCTTGTTCCCACCTATTTCTCTCTTCTTGTGACAGACTGATAATTTCCTTGTATGAGTTGGGGGTCGTTCTATTTGGGTGTATGGACATGACATAATCTTCAAATCTCTTTGGCATTCTATTTCTGTTGTGCCTTATGGGCCTGTTAGGTCGTGTGTCGGTGTTGTGCATGTATTTGGCTTCTTTCTCTGTGACTGCATCTACCTTAATGATGGGGTGGTCTTCCTTCCACCCTTTGGTGGCTATCTCATGGTGTTTCGGTTTTTGCCTTTCTTGTGTATCTGTTTCTAATGTGGTGGGTTTGCTTTCATCCCTTAATTTGTCTGTGTCTTCCTGTCTGATGAGTGTTTCATTGAGATGTATCTTTGACCAGTTGGTGTTCTCGTGGAACACTGCGGTTCTGCATATGATGAACCTGTTGTCCCTGTCTATGAATCTGTACCCTTTTGTGCCTGGTTCATACCCCATGAATCTTAATCTCTTTGAGACCTTGTCCCCTTTTCGCCTCAGCTGTCTGGGGATATGCACATCCGCCATGACTCCAAATATGTGTAATTTTTGGCTTTCGGTCGTACATCACCTCGTAAGGTGTTTTCTCTACTACGCTAGACCAGAACCTGTTCAGCGTATAATTTGAGTAAGCGAGTGCTTCTGCCCAGAATGGCTGTCCCAACCCTGCATCCTCTAGAGTGCATCTCATCATTGTTTGTAGGACTCCGTTCCTTTTTTCTATGACTCCATTCTGGAATGTGGAAAAAGGAGAAGTCGTGTAGTGTATTATCCCATGAATCTTTAACCAGTTCGAGAAGTCCCTTGACAGGAACTCAGATCCCCTATCCATCATTATTTGCCTTATTTTTGTATTGTGTTGCGTCTCCACCCTCTTGTAAAATTCCTTAAATTTCTGAAATACCTCGCTCTTATGGTTAATGGTATACACAAAGCCATAGCGGCTGTAGTCATCTACTATTGTCAGAAAATATCTCTTTTTGTATTTTATAGAGGGCTTCATGGGGCCCACAATGTCCATGTGTACCAGGTGGAAGATAGAGTTGGTGGTGTGGGTGGCCTTCCTAGGTCTGGGTTTGGTCTTTAGCTTAGATGAATTACATACGGAGCACTCTAAGTAGTTTTTACAATTTTTTATTTTCAAGTCACTGGTACATTCTCTCATTTTTTGGATGACTGGGAAGCTGGCATGGCCCAACTTTCTATGTAGCTGATCTGTCCCTGTCCACACACACACACAAACACAGCCAGCCGAGGGTTAAGAAAGTACTTGGCACACACACAGGTCGTTATCTCAAACTTGGCAGCAATATAATCACCGTCTGCCAAGAGCTTTTACTGTAACAGATAACATAAATTACATACGCATTGCAAATAGTCCAGCAAAAACAATATCCCTTTCAGCAGCTTCAGACGTTGTTCAAGTGACTAGCCAAAGTTCATTTTTGTTCGTCACAGAGTTTTACCAGCCACCACCCTCTCTTATACAGTCTCTGGGGTGTGGTCCAGTGAGTCAGTTCTAATCTCTAGCATGCCTCCTTAACTGCTGCAACCGTTTATCATGCCTTCGTTGGCATGCGTCCAGGAATGACGGCTCTCCTTCACTCTCATCCGAGACACCTGGCTCCTGGCTAATCTCCTCTCCCTCGGCTGGCACCTGAGACAGTGCCAGAGGGGAGGGGCCTGGAGAGGGAGGCCTGGCTGACTCCTCTTCCTCATGTTCGGAGCTTTCTTCCTCCAATGAGATAGGCTCAGAGGGCGGGGCCACAACAGTAGCAAGTGAGCACAGTCATCGTGAATGGGTTTGCCAATTAACAATTTCCCTCTGTGTGTTGTGCTGTTTTCGGTGGGGTCATCTTCCCTGTTCCCCTCTATCTCGACTTGGGTATTGGCTTTATTCTCTGTGTTTTCTAGTTGGGCGATTATGTGGGTCTGGCTATTCCTCTTAGGATGGAGGTATGTTAGCCCTCCATCAATGACTATTTTGCCGATGCTTTCCCTGTCCTTGGTCATGTAGGCTTTTCCTTCTTTGAAGGTGGTCTCTATACCCATGTCCTTGCTGAGTTTAAGTGCTGCTAAGATATTGTGGGGTATTTCGGGTATGAGCAATACCCCCTCTATCTTGCCTATCCCGCTTCTGAATGTGTTTCCTTTCCCTGTTACTAGGACTCTGTTTTGGTTGGCCACCTTAATGTGGTAGTTTTCCTCTGTAAATGAAGTCAGTATCTTCCTGTCATGAGTTGTGTGGTTGGTGGCTCCCAAATCAATGAGCCACGCTTCTCCCTCTCTTGTTTGTGTGTGTTTGTGTGTGTTTTCCCTGATCCCATACATGGATCCTGATCGGCTCTCCCTAGAGCTGTCCCTATTTCCCCTTCTGTCCCTTGGGTTGGGGGAGTCTCTGCACCTATATCTGTTTTCTGATGGGGATCTGTCGGGGAGCCCTGGCTTCCTGCCTTCCCTTTCCCTGTGGTAGGTGTGATCCCTTCCCCTCGAGTTTTTGGGACAATCCTGTTTATAGTGGTTCTTGGAACCACAGGTGAAACATTCTGGGTAGTCTTGGTTCCTGGTTTGGAACTCAACCCTCTTTGTTGGTTTGCTGTCCCTGCGGCTGATGGAACGGTCCCTCCTTAAGCTATTATTCTGTTTGTCAGTGACTCAAGTGTGAGGTGGCCCAGCTGGACTATTGTAATGCTCTCTACATGGGGCTCCCCTTGAAGAGCACTCGGAGGCTCCAACTGGTCCAGAATGCAGCCGCGTGGGTGGTTATGGGCGCAACTCTTTGTGCCCGCATGACACCCCTCCTGCATGAGCTGCACTGGCTCCCAGTGGTCTTCCGGGTGCGATTCAAGGTGTTGGTTACCACCTTTAAAGCGCTCCATGGCGCTCCATGGCATAGAACCTGGGTACCTTCGAGACCGTCTTCTGCCACCAATAGCCTCCCACCAACCAGTCCGCTCCCACAGAGAGGGTCTCCTCAGGGTGCCATCAGCCAAGTTATGTCGGCTGGTGACACCCAGGTGGAGGGCCTTCTCTGTGGGAGCCCCAGCCCTATGGAATGAACTGCCCCTGGAAATATGTAAGATCTCCAACCTCCGGGTGTTTCGCTGCACACTGAAGACCCTGTTGTTCCGCCAGGTCGAGCTATCAACATAATAATTTTAAATTGGGGTATTTAAAATTTTGGGGGTTTTAAACCAGCCAAATCTATTTAATTATTTTAATTTTTAATCATTGTTGTGTCTTGTGTTTTTAAATTGGCTGTACACTGCCCTGAGTCCTTCGGGAGAAGGGTGGTATAGAAATAAATTATTATTATTATTATTATTATTATTATTATTATTATTGTTGTTATTATTATTATTATTATTATTATTATTATTATTATTATTATTATTATTATGCTATCCAGCTGCATTATGAAGTTATCCCAGCTGGAGTCCAGGGAGTTGATGACAATGCTCTTCATACTCTCCTCTGATATATCCTCCCCCCTTTGTATCAACTCAGCCCTTGTGGCATTCAGGTTTAGTATATGTTCACCCATGGGAGTCCCTGCCTTATGTCTGGCTGAGTGGAATTCCCTGGATATCTTGGCTGTGGTGGCAGTGCTTTTACTGTAGAACAAGTTAAATATTTTTTGCTGTATTTCAGACACAGTCAGGTAATGGCTAAGGCTGGGGTATATGCCTGGTGAAATACTTGCTATGACTATATAGTAAGCCCTGTGGTGTAAGCAGTCTGTTTCTAAAGTCCAAGGTTTGGGGGGGGGGGGTGTCATCAATTAAAAACAACATATTCTCCCTTAAAAATAAAATCTGGAGTTGATGATTCCACTGCATAAGGTTTGATCCATCTAACTTAAGAGGGGGAAAGTCAGTTGGTAAATTTACTGAGCTGTGTGGTAAATTACTTACAGTCTGTTGCTGTCCATGGTATCTCAGGTGAGGGAACTCACAATATGGCTTGGGGATGCAGTTTGCGACTCTGTATAGACTTGTATTTAAGTTCTCTTCTCTTCTTACAGGAGCCGATTGAGCATGCGCGGAGCCTATTTCGCATCTGTAGTCGATGGCTGAGTAGCTTGCAGTTGCTGCTCTTAGGCCTCGGCCTAGGCCCATGGTTGGGGGTTCGGGTGCACCCCTGGGGTATCTGGCTTCGCCCCTGGAGGCAGGCATCCATCGATGGGTGGCTGGATCCCTGCTGGAAGCTGGAGAGAGGCGAGGAGGCGAGGAGGTCATAAGTTGAGGACTTCTGGGATTTGGCGATGCGGCATCGGCGGTGGCGAGAGGTCCCGATCCCTGGTTGCTGGTCCCTGGATGTGTGAGGAAACCCGGCAGAGGTCGCATGGAGGGTGAGTAGTCGGCATGCTCCCCTTCCCTCGGGTCTCGTGTTGCCAGTGCGGTGGGTGCTGAGTTTGAGTCCTGCCATCATCATGTCTCATGTGCGATCGGTGCTCTGCGATTGCCCTCGCGGTGTGTGGCCCTCAGGTGGAGGAGCTGGGGGGGTGTATCATCATCGATGGCCCCCTCGTAGTCCCCTCGGCTCGCGGTTGTCTCCCTGCGGTTTGTGGTTGGCGCGAGGGTGTTGCGTGCAGGGCCGATTGCGGTAGCTGGGGTCTCGGGTGTCTTTCTGGCTTCGAGCTTGGCAGGTGAGCACCTGATGCCTTGGTATCTCCCTTCTGGGATGTTTTTGATTGTTCTCCCATTTGTTTTGGGGTTTCTTTCGTTTCGCGCCATTAAATTTGAATCCTGGCTCCCCATTGGTCAGTGGCCATCCCAAGATGGCCACCGGGAGCATGGTGCAAAACTGGAATCGTTTAGGTCCTGGGTCTCTGCCAGGGGGCATCTTTGTCTTACCGGTCTGGCAGTCTCGTGGTCTTGTTCTTGGGGGCTCATCGCTTCTCCATGGTCATCTAGCAGGTCCCGGAGTTTCGCGAGGAGCTCCCTCTTGCTGATGGAGGCCTCCATCATTTTCTGTATGGTCTCTTTCAGCTCATCTCTCTTGGGTGATTCATTCCTGGCGTGCCTGGCTGCATTTTCTCTTGGCCTCACACTTCTGTTTGTCTGGTCCAGGTCTCCCACTTCCATGGCAGTTGGAATTCTGGCTGTGGCTCCTTCGGATTCCTGCAGCTCTGCCATTAGTCTGGTGATGGACCTTGTGTTCATCCTTCCTTCCATCTTTAGTGTAATTCCTGGTTATTGAGCACAACCATTCTCTGCTACCACCTTGTGAATTATTTTCCAAGGATCTTGCCCAATAAACACAGACACGATTTGTCTCTATTTCAAATGTATTTATTTACACCATTTCCTTTTCTTTCAGGTGCACATCTGGAACTGAGATAGTGGATCCCTGTGCATGGCCTTATGTATGGCGAGGGCGGAGTCAAGGTAAGGAGGGGTCATGGGAAGGGCTAGGTAAGGGAGGAGGGATCAGTCCATGCATTGATATATACATAGTTAGGCATTTACTCATAACATTTAATTAGGTCATCGGTTGGAATTCTGACATCTGCTTTATGATAAACGCTATTTTGCTCTTTTCAAATACTGAAAAATACACCAAATTTCCTGTGGATCACCCTTCAAACATCAACTGAGATGACAGCATAGCTAAGATTGAATCTCTGCTATAAAGAAAATTTGGGGATCATTGTAGTTTCCCTATGCCTTGTTTCTATTTTTGGTAACAGGCTTAATCTTGGGAATCATTTAATTCCCAAAAACTCACTTACTGAAAGCTAACAGTCAGGATCTCCTCTATTATATTTTTTATGTACTGTATTTTTTGAAGTATAAGGCACACCTTTTTCCACTAAAAAAGCGGGTGAAAATCTGGGTTTGTCTTATACTCTGAATGTAGCCCTGCCCAGCTTCTCAAACGGAGGTTTCAGAGGCTGAAATGAAGCTTCAGAAAAGAAGCCCCCCAACAGCTTCAGAAAAGAAGCCTTCAAACAGAGCTTCAGAAAAGAAGCCCCCAAACAGCTTCAGAAAGGAAGTCCCCAAACAGAGTTTTAGAGGCTTTTTTTTCCTGAAACTGTTTTGGAGGCTTTCAGAGGCAAGAAAAAAAGTTTTTTCTGAAACATGGTTTACAGAGTCACCATCTTGCTCCCAATAATCCTTTTACCGACCTCAGAAGGATGCAAGGCTGAGTCATCCTTGAGCCAGTCAGGATCGAACTCCTGCTGAATGAGCAGTAAGTTAGCCTGCAATACTGCTGTCATGGTTGAATCGCTACGCAGTCTTGCCTTCTTGTTGTTAGTTGTGAAGTCGTGTCTGACCCATCGTGACCCCATGGACAATGTTCCTCCAGGTCTTCCTGTCCTCTACCATCCTCTGGAGTCCATTTAAGCTCCCTCCTACTGCTTCAGTGACTCCATCTACCCACCTCGTTCTCTTTCATCTCCTTCTTCTTTTGCCCTCAATCGTTCCCAGCATTAGGCTCTTCTGCAATGAGTCCTTCCTTCTCATTAAGGGGCCAAAGTATTTGAGTTTCATCTTCAGGATCTGGCCTTGCTTGCAACCAGACAACTATAACAGGTGGGGGAAGGGAAGGCCTTGGAATCTAAGGGAGGCTGGAAAGGAAATTTGGAATGCAAGTGTGTCAACTGGAAGTCTGAGACAGATCCAATATCGCAAGGTCACCAGCTGGGGAAGTCCGAGGCAGACAGACTGTTCCCAAAACAAAGAAAGTGCAAATGCATGGTGGACAATGGACAATGGGAGGTCCAGGGGGGGAAGGGAAAGTTTTCCTATGTTATTTTGACAGGAAATCATTAGAACTGGCTTTTCTCCTGTACCTACATGGATTCTTCTGTAAAGTTACCTTATTTTTCGGAGTATAAGATGCACTCCCTCCCCCCCCAAAAGAGGCTGATAACTTGGGTGCGTCTTATACTCCAAATGTAGCCCCACCCACCAGCTGGCCCCCACCCTTCAGCCTCAGCACGTCCTCTTCCTGGCTGCAGAGTTTGCCACAGACAATGTCTCTCATTTTCAGCCTAGAAATGCTCCGTTTGAGAGCCATTCAAGGCTGTGGGGATTGCCAAAACACATCGCTGCTGACTGCTGCCTGTGCACATTGTGTTTTCAGCCTCTGTGCATCACGTTTTAGGCTTCAGCATGCCCCATTTTTAGCTTCTGCACGTCATGTTTTTGGGTAGTTATGGGCGGCGATGTCCTTTTTACAATCCCCGAAGTCATGAACGGCTCTCAAATGGAGCGTTTGCAGGCTGAAAACGCGATGCGCGGAGCCCAAAATGACAACCCATTTTGCCAAAGCTACTGCCTTATCTTACTGCTTCCACACTTTACTTGTTTTACTAAGTGGAGCTCCCTCTGACAATCAGCTGTGCTTTTCCAGCTGTTTATCAGCCCCAGTGTGCGCTCACAACCATGGAACTAATGTGTGCTAAAGCTGACCAGGCTAAGGACACTAGCCAGATGAATACCTGGTAGGCAGAGGCAGAATTTTTTTTCCTATTTTCCTTCCCAAAAACTAAGGTGCCTCTTATACTTCGGAGCATCTTATACTCCAAAAAATATGGTATATTCTTGGTAAAAAAATGTCCCAGGAGTTTCTTTTGCTGTCTAACCCAATGGGACAATTGACAACTGTATTGTAACTGACTGACTGACTGACTGACTGACTGACTGACTGACTGACTGACTGACTGAAGCTGATGTAGATGGGATGTTCAGTTGCCTTTTTGTTTTGTAACTACATGAACTTAGTGTAGATATAGAGTTAAAGGCAGGGCAAGCATATCATTGACTGGGAATCTTTGATTCTGGGAATCCTGAATTATGCCTACTTTATCACTTTATGGCTGAAGGCTGTACAATTTAAAGCTTTGTTTTTACTTTGTATCTTGTTGCAAAAATGTATGTAAAACTTGTTGGTTTGAGAGCTGTTGTGCTTGAGGCGTAAAATATTCCTGACCATCTTTTTTTTTTTGGTCAGAAGTAAATATTTTATTATTATCTCCATCCTCCGTGTGTTTTATTGGGCCTTGCATACCAGCCCTGAATCCAGAGATTTGGAATGTTTCCAAAATCTATTAGGGTCTAATAGTCTCAACTCTCCACTGATAAGGCTCCCCCCCACACTCAACTCACTATGGAGGAATGGCTGGTGAATTTGGTAGAATACCTGAAATGGATAAATTAACTTCTTTGATTAGAGAAAGGAAATGATCTACATTAATTGATAACTAGAAGCCTCTTATACATTTCTTCATAAAAAAAATGTCAATAGAGAATATTTGTTGTTCAAGATTGAAATGAGGGATCCTTGGTTCCCTCTGAGCTTTCTTGCAGATGTTCCCTGACCCAAACTAATGACATCATCATTGTTAGTCACTCATGATAGTTATCAGCCCTGATGATGTTTCCCTCCCCCCGAATGCCATCACTCTGCTTAACAACTAATTCCCACAACACTGACAAATAATGTATTACTATTATTATTCTCTTCCTTACTACTATTTATCTCTTCCCACTTATTACTATAACCATGTTGCTTGTATCTTTCGATTTATATTGTTTTTATTTGTTTCCTAGTACAATTTGATAGCTTATTAGTAACCTTGACTATCATTAAGTGTTGGCTCTTTTTATTCTTTTTTTTTTAATTGAAATAGTTTTTCAAATACAAATTTTTCCCCCTTTTCCCCCCCCTCCTCCCTAACCCCCCTCCCCTCCCACTCCCCCTGTGGCTTCTTCAAAATAAAACCCAAATTCGTAACAGATTATATAATACTTTACCATCCCCTTACTCCATCCCTCATATGCTGACCCTTTCTTTCTAATAATATTATTATATCCCCCTTATACTATACATTTCAAAATAACATTCTACTATAACATTATATAATAACTCCTAATTTAACATAATAGTACTATTATATCTCCCAGTTTAGCAATTTCTGCTCATAATCTACCCTTTTTCTGCCCCCAGATACACGTATCTCTTAAATCAAATCTTTTATGTATATTAATATAACATTTCAAAGCAACCTTCCACAATAAGACTATATAATAAATCCTAATGTAACATTTATTCAATTCATAGTCTACCCGTTTCCTCCACCCCCATCGATATATCTCTTAACTCAAATCTTTTACATATATTCATATCTAAACATAATATCCCTTTTCTTAAACTAAACAATCAATAAACTAACCTATCTCCACCCACTTTCCTACAAGACTACCATACTTAACAATTCTTAATATCTTTATTCTTCTGCCCACACCACTAAAAAATATTCCCTTATGTAAAAAAAATCCTCTTAAAAAAGACTTTAAGCTTGTAATCCATATAATATCTTCTGTAATGTCTTTCAGCTGGATTGTTAACTCCATCACCCATGTTAGGGTAACATCACATCCTAATTCCAACAGTATGTTCGGTATCTTCAATTACCATCTGCCCCCATCAATAGCAAATATCTTCTAAAAAAAAAAACAACAACCAAAAAACAACAACCACCACCCGAGTGACTTTATATTTGTATTCCATATAGTGTCTATAGTGGTGTCTTTCATCCAAATTATTAATTCCAACCACCGCAATAGGGTAACAGCTAGATCATCTGCGTGCCCCAATTCCATAGCTCTCTCGCCTTGTAGCTCAGCATCAACGTAGTACATTTATCAAAGAATCCAAAAAAAAAAAAAAAAAAGATAATTCCAATCCATTCAGTTTAAGGCCCTTTTCACATCCCAAATGTACAGCACTGCAGAGGTCTGTCACTCTCCTCAGGATAATATAAACCAGTGGTTCTCAACCTTCCTAATGCCGCGACCCTTTAATACAGTTCCTCATGTTGTGGTGACCCCCAACCAGGGGTGGGTTCTAAATTTTTTTACTACCGGTACTGTGGGCGTGGCTTATTTTGTGGGTGTGACTTGGAGGTCATGTGATTGGGTGGGCGTGGCTAGCTGGTCATGTGACCAGGTGGCCATGGCTATGTGTATAGGGACTACTCAGAGGGCTGAAAAAAGTCATTTCTGACAGGTCCTCGCACTTTTGACTGGTCCTCACACTTATGACCATCCTCACATTTATGCCCGTGCAGCATTCTTAACAACCATGTCATTCATTTCACAACTGCTTCTCTTCACCATGGTGACAAGATAGGGCAAAAATGTAAAATGTGAGGCCATTCGTAAGTTCGAGGACTGATCAAAAGTGCGAGGACCAGTCAAAAATAACTTTTTCAGCCCTCTGAGTAGTCCATATGCACAAAAGGACTACCCAGAGGGCTGAAAAAAGAGATTTCTGACAGGTCCTCACACTTTGGACCGGTCTTCGCACTTATGACTGATCATCATTTATGCCCATTGTAGCATTCTTAACAATGTGTCACTCATTTCACAACTGCTTCTCTTCACCATGGTGACAAGATAGGGCAAAAACGTAAAATGTGAGGACAGTCGTAAACGTTCGAAGACTGGTCAAAAGTGCGAGGACCAGTCAGAAATAACTTTTTCAGCCCTCTGAGTAGTCCATATGCATAAAAGGATACAGCAATAGAGAGGGATGAAGGAAGGGAAGGGAAATTAGAATAGGAGTGAGGGTAAGAGAGGGAGGAAGAGAGGAGGAGAAGGAGAAAGGAAGAGGAAGTAGGGAGGAGAAGAAGAGGGTGAGGAAGAGAAAGTAAGAAGGAAAGAAAAGAGAGAGGTGGTAGGTTTGAGGAGAAAGACTGCTGTACAATAAAAGAGATGAAAGGGAAGAAAGCCAACCCCAAACAAATATAAAGATATTAAGATAAAGAATGAATTGTTAAACTTTAAAGAATAAAAGAGAACAAATATGAATAAATAGCAATAATTAGAAACACACATACAAACATACAATGTATTTTCTTTGAACAGAGTATTTGGCCGGTTCATAAATTTAAACAGTGTTTAGTCATTTCAATTAAATTTACAATTTCTATATTTCCTTTTTGCCATATTTATTCCTCATCTATTTTTGTAAAAAACCAATATTACCCTTCATCCTCATCTCTAATCTTAATCAAATTCAATTTTTCCCTTCTATTCTATATTATACCCCTTCCCATTGTCATCTATTTTTATATCCATCCTCACATTGGTTAATTATGTAATATTACAGTTGTTTAATATAAATTCAACATTTTAATATAAATCAATTAGTTATATAACTACCTTTTTTGTATATTAATCAATATGAACATGAATATTCCAATTATTTCCATGCAATCCAATTTCTTACAAATCAATTAATTATATTTACCAATAATAATAAACCAAATAATTTCCCCCATATATTCCTCCAAACCACAAATTAACCATTTCTGCTTTCAACACAATATACAATTAATAGTATCTCAATTATTACAATTCCCTAGTTAAATAGAGCTTTTTTTCTTTTGTGTTTTAAAATCTCCTCTTTTTCCCTAAATTTCCCGTTGTTTGCACCTACCTTTTTTGGTGAGGAAAAAGAAATCTGCCTGCCTAATTTTCCAATGTGCAAAGCCAACAGCCTGCTTTGCTTTCTCTTTCATTTTTCAGTATAGCTAGGGGGAAAAAAATCTGCACTCTTTCCAAGCAAGCAGCAGAGGTCTGAGCAAAACAGCTGAGAGCAAATCAGCTGGGGGTTGGGAGCCGATCTAAGCAAGGGCTAATTAGCCTATGCTGAAGCTCCGTGGGCCAATAAAATTACAAAAAAACACCGAAGCATTTGTTAAATTGCTGGCTCCCCCACCCCTTGCCCACCACTATTTATTGGCAATAAATAGTGGTGAGGAGGGGTGGGGCAAGCCAGCAATTTAACAAACAGTTCAGCTGCACCACTGACTATAGGGCGGCCCTTTGAAGCCCCACGGCAAAAATTTAAACAGTTTTTTTTCCTCTAGCCATTGGAGGCAGCAATAGATTGGGAGTGGATGGGGTAAACGAACGGCCGGCGATCCAACAGAGCAGAGAGTGAGGGTGAGTGAAGGCGTGGGGGGGGGGAAAGAGGGCTTTGGCGACCCCTGTGAAATGGCCGTTCGACCCCCAAAGGGATCGCGACCTCCAGGTTGAGAACCGCTGATATAAACCAATAATATAAACTTTTCCTCAACTATCTTTTCATATATTCAATCATCTCTTAAATAACTGGCATTACGCTGTTGTTTAGTTTAAAAGTTTTTGTTTTTGTGAGACCTGCTTCTTCTTTTCTTGACTTTTTGTGGGTTAGATCTCCATCCTGATTTCCTTTCTATAAATTGTATATCAACTGTTTGGTTTTCATGCTGATCTATAACTTGATCTTGTTGGTTTTGCTTTTGTGGCTTAAATCTCCATTCTGGTTCTATGAGTTGTATATCAACTGACTGATTTCCATGCTGGTCTGTAACTTGATAAGTCTTCACATTAGAATCCAGAGCCGCCTCTCTTGTATTTATAGATAGTCCAGCTGAGACCTCTGAAGGAGAATCCAGAAGCGGCTCATCTATAAAGACCTCTGTAACTTCTTGTTTTCCCATTACTTCCACCTCCTTCTGCTTATCTTGAATTTCTATCTCCTGTTGATTTTGCTTTTTGAAAACCTTGTAGTAAAATTCTTCTGCTTTTTCAACAGTATTTAACTGATATCTTTCTCCTTGATATCTCAATATTATTCCAGCTGGAACGTCCCACCTGAATGAGATGTTATGTCTCTTTAGTTCAGTCACTAAAAATCCAAATTTCTTTCTAACTTTTAGCATCTTAGGCGGCAACTCTTTATATATCCAGATCTTTCTTCCATACAATTGTAAAGTAGAATTAAAGGATTTTTGTACAATATCATTTCTTATTTCTTTATCTGTGAAGTAAATCACCACATCTCTAGGCAATTGCCTTTGCTTTGCAATCCAAGAATTTACTCTATAGGCCTTGTCAATCTTACAAGATACCTCCTCAGGATGAACCTTTAAAATCCCGGCCAGAACTTGAGCAGATATTTTTCTTAAATCATCTCTATTATTTTCCTGTAACCCTCTCATTCTAACCGCAAATTCCGTGAGCCTGTATTGCATCATTGTAACTTCTCTTTCAATCCCTTGCTTTATATCTTCTGCATTGTAAGTCTCGTGACCAGCTTCCTTTTTAGACTTTACTTCTAAACTATTGTCTTGAATATTTATCAAATCATTTTCAATTCTTTGTATTTTATTGTCCAAATTATAAATCTTATCATCAACTCCCTCCATTTTAGACTCTAATAACTTAATATTTGTATCCATCTTTATAACAATCTCTGAAAAAGCGTTAGTCACTGTGACAATCTTTCGTTGCAAATTATCATACTTTAGTTGTATCATTTCTTTAATTTCCTGCCTAAATTTTTCAAGTTTCTGGTTCACAGTCTCGTGATATCTTGCCATTTCCTCCAGGACAAATTCTTTTAAATTAAAGCCATTCTGCTGAGTCTGTAAACTCAGAGCTTGTTCACATAATTGTAAATGGGGGAACACCCCCTCCCCCGCTGCTTGTTTATCAGGCTTTAGTAGTTTTAACGCCATCCTGCCACACAAACAAACTCTTTTTTAAAAAAGAAAACTTTTCCCCAAACAAGATCAAGTACAAATCTCCAAGAAAAAAGGAACTTAAAATAGACATTTTTTTTCCAGATTCTAGCCAGCACTGTTTATTCCGCTACTTTGTAGCTTGTTACGGAAGGACTTTCGCTTTCGGCTTTCTTCTTCTTCTCAAGCCTCAGCAGTCGCCATTTTAAACTTTTTTTCCTTCACTTAAAAACGCTTGTAAAATCATTAAAAATACTTGCGATTTAGGGTCCCAAGTCCAAATCTTGTCCTCTTTAATTAAACCATCTGTTAATTTCGTTGATTGGTCCGGTCCCAGCACCTGGCTCTGCAAAAAGGCAGAGTTCTCCCGAAGCCTGGAGCAGCGGCAAGTGGAAATAGGGAGCCACAACCTGCTCGTCCCCAAGAGTAAAAAAAAAACTCTGGGGACTTCGCAGAGGGCTGTACCTGCCCTCGCCTGCTCTGTCTCACATTTCCTTTAGGAAATGGAGTATTTCGAGCCGCCTTTCAGATGTAAAGGCGGCTCTTTACAGGCAACGGGGCTGACAGTCTCAAAGGACCATCTGACGGCAACGGAAGAATCTGCCTGCACCTTTCCGAGCCTCTCTGCCTTTCCGCTACTCCTCCAGACTTTAGGATTGATCTCCTCCCCACAGCAATCGTCAATAAAACCGTCTGGCGGTGATGGAAGCCAGACCGGAAGCCGGATCTTTTTATTCTTGATAAATGTATTTTATTCTCCTTATGTACACTGAGAGCTTATGCACCTAAGACAGATTCCTTGAGTGTCCAATCGCACTTGGAAAATAAAGTATTCTATTGTATGTTACTTAATTTGGGACAGGAAACATCTGCAAGAAAACAAGCATGCATAGGGCGCACCAAGAACCCCACAAATAAAAAGAAATGAACTTCTGATCTATAGTTTTGCTTGTTAGACAGGACAGATTATAGGGGAAAAAAATACTTTCTTCTACCTGTTTGGTAGATCTTAATCATTATAAATATTTTATTAGTGAATTAATGTCCTTTGGAATAAAAAAAAAGGTGATGACCATTTTATTGCAGCTTTATTTTCCCCAATTGTTTGGCTTTATTTCTCTAAATCTGAGAGATTAAAAGCACTTTTTCCTTTTGAAAAAGTAAGCTGTTCACCCCAGAGGTGGGTTTCAGCAGGTTCTGACCGGTTCTGGAGAACCAGTAGGGGAAATTTTGAGTAGTTTAGAGAACCAGTAAATACCACCTCTGACTGGCCCCGCCCCCATCTATTCTCTGCCTCCTGAGTCCCAGCTGATCGGGAGGAAATGGGGATTTTGCAGTAACCTTCCCCTGGAGTGGGGAGGGAATGGAGATTTTACAGTATCCTTCCCCTGCCATGCCCACCAAGCCATGCCCACCAAGCCACACCCACAGAAGCGATAGGGTTAGGCACAGTGAAAAGCATTTATGGAATGGGGGAAGTCCAATTCTTTTAATAGGGTACAGAAACAAATGTTACAAACATTTGGTACATGTGATACATCAGAAATAAACCAATGAAAGAATGAAAGACATTTATTACATCTGACAAGTGAACAATAGAAAATATTGACTAGAGATTACTTTCCACATGTGGTAAATTTATGGGTTACATCATGCTCTTTCCAAGATGGATTAGTATCTTACTTAAAACTTGTAAGTGTATTCAATTACTTTCAGAATACACTGACTAAGATTCAGTTGTTGAAAAGGCTGCTTTTTCCCCATAAAAAAACAGAAGAAAAACATGTTTTCCTAAAATCTGAAAGGAGGTCAACACTGCCAGACTAAAATTCTATTAACATCCTCACTTAAAGGCTAATAATGAAGCCCAAAATGCTAAATAATACTATGAGACACAGAAACATAAAAACATGGAAATTGGGTTTAAGCAGGAGATCACTTCAAAAAGCAGCCTGATAGTGTTTTCTCCTGAAAAGTACCCAATGGGTGAGAATTATATTGGGTGGAAATTATATCCCCAGAACATCCATCAGCATCACTATTTTACTTCACTTTTGAACATCAGATGTTCCTTTGTATTCAGATCTGGCCTCAGCAAAATGATGTAACACTTAGGGATGAAGATGCAACCCAGCAGCCCAGCACTGGAAGCCAAGATGGAGAAGACCTGCACAGCAACCGTGAATTTCCCTTTGGTGCTGAGATAGGTAGGCACAAAGGAGATCCAGACACTGCAAAAGACCAGCATGCTGAAGGTGATCAGCTTGGCTTCGTTGAAGGACCCAGGTAGATTCCTGGCCAGGAAGGCCACTATGAAGCAAATGGCAGCCTGAAAACCCATGTAACCAAGGGCAATATAAAACATAGTGACAGAGCCTTCATTGCACTGCAGAACAATCTCTCTAGGCTGGGAATACATGTCAGAATCAGGGAATGAAGGAAAGACTCCTAACCAGGTGAAACAAATGACAACCTGGACACTGGAACAAGAAATGATGATGGTGTTGGTCAGACTCTTGCCCAGCCACCCTCTCACTCTGTTTCCTGGCTTTGTGGCCAGGAAGGCCAGCACCACCATGATTGTTTTGGCCAAGACGGAAGACACGGCAATTGAGAAGATGATGCTGAAAATTGTTTGTCGGAGAAGGCAGGTGGTTTTCCTTGGCCGACCAATGAAGAGAAAGGAAGTCAAGAAGCAAAGAAGAAGGGAGACCAGGAGGATATACGAGAGGTCCTGGTTGTTGGCTTTGACAATTGGAGTTTCTTGGAATTTAATGAAGATTCCCAAGACTAAAACTGTGGTTAAGATCAGGAATAGGGCAAAGAAAGTAAGAATAATTCCCAAATACTCTTGATGGGACAAAAAAGTGACAGTTTTGAGGATACATTGATCTCGATGCTTGTTCTGATACTGGTTGTCTGGACATCTGGTGCAGTGGTCTGCATCTATAGAGGACAAATGTAATATTTACCATGAATTTATAGGATGGGAGTTAGATTTTGAAATTAGGAATCCCACATCTGAATTTGTGTGTGTATTCATCTGCAGGGGATGGGAGGCAGAGAGAAAAAATTAGGACTATGTGTATACCTGTGCTTCTTTGCATTAGTATGTGTCTCAAGTTGATAAAGTGTAGCTAGATTAGGGGCAGAATTTGAGAGGAGACAATTCTAGGAAGCAAAAGGGGAGAAGGGTACAACCATCTACATCAGGGGTGTCAAACTTAATTTCATTGAGGAACACATCAGGGCTATGGTTGACCTTGGGGGGGTGGGGTGGTCAGGCATAGCTGACTGGGTGGGTGTGGCCAACTGGCTGGGTGTGGCCAGCTTGACACCACTCCCCAAACTCTTAGCATGTTTCATCTTCACATTGGGTAGACCAGGCTGAAGCCACACTGGCCCGATCTTTCCTCTTTCCATTGGGTAGACTGAGCAGAAGCCACAGTGGCCTTGCTTTTCCTCTTCGCACTGGATAGACTGGGCCGAAGCCATGGTAGCCTGAGATTTCCTCTTCGCACCGGGTAGACCAGGATGGCCCCATGGGCCGGATCTGACCACATCACAGGCCGGATGCAGCCCATGGGCCTTGAGTTTGACACCCCTGATCTACATCATGTACAAACTAGGACTAGCCAATTTGACAATGTTAGAATATTCTGGTTTTCAAAAATGGAGTTTGATTTCTCCCATTACCCATTAATTGGAAGATAAAATTGAAATTCAATAACAATATTGTTCAACTATTTTTGCTTTCATTTTGTCCCAGCAAATCCCAATGGTTAATGATTAAAAAGGGGCAGATAAAGTTGCCTGGTTTCACCTTTCTCTCTAATCGCCATAATGATGAGAGGTTCCTCTCCGGTAGCAATGTATTCCCCCAAATAGATACTCCACAGGAAAAACAGAGCATGCTTGCCTACTCCTTGGATACTTTGGAGGAAGATGGATAGGCAGAAATGTGTATATCCCGAGTCTACCCCGGAATGGAGGAGATGGCAAGATTACTGACTAGGTCCTGTGTGAGTTGGCTGTCAGGCCTGGAAGCCATCTTTTTCATTGCATCTTCAGGCCTGCCACATTTACTACTGTGGGAAACTGTGATGGGGGGATTGTATGGAGCATGGGTGATATATACCGGTAGCCATAATAACATTCCTTTCTCAGAAAGTCAAGGACATCTTGCCCTGCACCTGGAGGGTTAGAACCGGGAGGCATCTCCAGTCAGCATGGTGTTTAGATTGGGCCATGAGATGGATTTATGGGTGTTGAGCAGGGATTTGAACTTTCCTTTGGGTGGGGAAAATCTGGAAGCTTTCAGATTTGGGTTTTCCCAGATTTGCCAATATGACATCTTCAGTAACATGTAACTTTGGGGAAAGTCAAGTCTCGGAGTTTTCTTTCATTGGGGGTGTTACTTGGAACTCTGAGATTGGAGATTAATTTATCTCAATGGAGAGCTTCATACTGTAGAAGCAACATCATTCTGTTTGTCATGGTGAAACAATGGGCTGCTTCATATCACTTCAACTGATCCTTCACAAAGTCACATATACTTCTTGATAGCTGCTTGGCTTCTTCTACACTTAACCTCTCATTCCAATGAATTCTCCCAGCTCATATTATTGTTATATCCTTGGTGAAATTAATTCTGAGAGTTAAATTAATACTCCCTCCCACTCCAATACCCAAATTAGAAATATCTTCTTAGAAAAGGTCTGCAGGAACCTTTGCTCCTATCCCATGAACTGTTTAGATTCCCATTCACCCACCTTCTTGGGTGGAAATGCTCCCTTCTGCACAAGGGACACAGTTGTAGCAACAGACTGGTTTTCCTTCCTGGACCACCTTGAAATAGCCAAGTTGACAAGGCTCCACACACTGGGAGTGAGGCAAGGGCTGAAAGTGAACAGAATTTGCATTCAGAAGCATCTGCAAAACTGATTAGTTATGAAATGAATTATAGTGTTGGAATGGGATTGTCAGGTCCCATAGCTTATCTCGTCTCCAGAAAAGAGCAGCAGCGTTGCCTTGGAGACCGGCATTTATCACCTCCTCAGCCTGAGTATCTCATAATATCTTTACACTTCGAGATTGGCTTGGTGATGTATTGGGCTTTGGGAGGGGCTCTGTCTGCACTTTACTGTTTTGAGCGAGAAACTTAATTCCAGCCTAGATCTCTTGCTATCACAATCTTCCAATAAAAGTTTCCTTTTGAAATGGCTTTTGTTTCATGAGTACTGCTTTCTTGAGAGGACTGGAGAGGCAGGACCTTACAGGGACCAACAAAAGAGTTATATGCAAAATGGACTAGAAGTGGACCATTCTGTTTCTCCTCTGGGCCATGTTGTGGTGGCCACTCCAGAGAATTTTCTAGAAAGTTACTGTTGAAACTGGAAGCATGATAGTCAGACACGCTTCCATTTTGGAGGACTGTCTCTGGAAGGCTGTCAGAGAAACCTTTGGAAAAACACATCATATGGAGGAGAAATTAAAATTCTGAAATTCTTCAATATGATGGGTTTTGCACTTTTCTTCTCCCAAATAAGGTCAAATTCTTGAATGTATACATGCCCAAATGAGCATATGTAACTCAATTGATTTTATTTCTCCCCTCCTCTTAAATCCTGCTTCCATTTCCCCCCATCCACACATTTTTTCCCCTCTATGTCCCCAGACCAAAGTCTTCTACTGTATAAGTCATAAAGCATCTTTTCCTTTGCTGGTTATAAATGAAAGAATATAATTCTGAAGCATGAATTTGAAGGCAGTCGGTCTTATATATAGTTTGGGATGGTGGGGTACATTGATTGAGATGTTGGACAAAAGTACTGTGTTTCCCCAGAAATAAGACCATGTCTTATATTTTTTGAACCCTGAATTCAGCGCTTGGCCTTATTTTTGGGGAGGTCTTATTATTTTGGGGTGTGTGTAGCAAGACGGGGCTCCTCTTGCTGATTTCCAGCTCTGTCTCCCTAACCCTAACTAGAGGAAATGGTGAGGACTGTCTGCGCATGCACTTAAATATTTTTGGGGAGGGCTTATTTTTTGGGGGCGGGGGCTTATTTTAGTGCATGCGCTCAAAAACCTGAATGGACTTATTATGAGGGAATGTCTTATTTTCAGGGAAACATGGTAAAAAGATGGGACACCTCTTCCTCTACCTGATTGAGCCACTGAGGGCTCGTGATGGCTTCCTTGTTGATGCTGAATTTGACTCCAATGGTTCCTTCTCTGTCTAGACTCCCAAATTTCACTCTGGTGGTCGACTTATTAGGAAACAACACCCAGTTCACAATGTCAAAGTCAGCCATCAAATCTCCATTTCTACCCAAATACAGTCCTTCTATGGTGTTGTTGTAGATCTGAGGATTTTTCAGGAAATTGTGAAGCTACAGAATATAAGGAAAGAGGTTTTTACACAAATGGAATCATCTAAACAAGTTGATGTACAGAGATATAAGGAATTTGGCTTATTGAGCTGCAGCCCGTTTCCTTCTCAGGACAATCTGCATAGATTTGTCCTTCAGGTACCAATGGCGGATGTTTTCTTTCCAACATCTGGCATTCCCAATTAGCCCATATTTTCTTGTTTTCTTGTTTTATTTCTCCCGTTAGTTCTCTTGAAGATAAGCAGATGGCAGAAGGGCAGGAGAAGGGAAATCCATTACCTACAAATATATTTGCTTACATTATCTCTTGCTTATCCATGAGTTTTCCCCTCCTCCCTGAGATGTCCTGCATAGCTATAGATACATTCTTTTGTCTACAGAGATTTATCTTAATATTCTTTGGAGAGTTTCTCCTGTGCACATTGAATAACAAACAATGCAGTGAGCCTTGATTATTTATTTTGGGTCCTGTGTTTTGATTCCACAAGAGAGATAGATTAACAGAATTGGAAGGGATCTTGTAGGTCATCTAGTCCAACCCCCTACCCAAGCAGGAGACCCTACACCATTTCTGACAAATGGCAGTCCAATCTCTTCTTGAAGGCTTCCAATGATGAAGTTCCCACAACTTCTGAAGGCAAGCTGTTCCACTGGTTGATCGTTCACACTGTCAGAAAATGTCTCCTTATTGTAGAAGACACAGCATCAGTTTGTACAACTCAGTCCTGGAAATATGATGATTTAATAACTAAGTTGGAAGGGACCTTGGAGGTCTTCTAGTCCAACCCCCAGCTTAGGCAGGAAACCTATAACACTTCAGAGAAATGGTTATCTAATCTCTTCTTATAAACTTCCTGTGTTATGAATTGGCTTTCGGAAATTGGGAAGCAAATGTCAATATTTATAATTGACTCTTCCATCTGCTCATTATCTGAAGAAAGCTTGAACACTGATTCTGAGGGAAAGCTTGAATATTGATTCTGGAACTCTTCAGGTGATTTTACAAGAATATACACTGATAATTGTAATATTAAATACAATTTTGTGTTATATTATAATAAATTGGGAGATAATCCAAAATCCCTTTCGACAAGCATCAAATTCTAGAATCTGAAGAAAGAAAAGTTCAAAGCACATGAAGTAAAATACATGAAATAAAATAATTGTAGTGGTGTGTGACAAAATAGCCAAGGTATAATTTGCCATTCAACAATGCCGGAGGCCAAATGTAAAAGAAAGAGTAATTCAATATTTAATGTTACACGTAATAACAGCGTCAACGGAATTACGCATGCACAAAATTGGAAAAACCAAAGTATACTGACAGAGGAAATGGTAACAAAGAAAATATTAGAATGTGCCAAAATGGACAGGTTAACGATGGAAATTAAAGACAAAGGAGAAACAGCGTATTAATTAATATGGGGCCTATGGTACAATTAGCTTGATAATAGATGCAAAGCTTAGAAAATTAATGATGAAAGAGGTTCAATAAGCTAGAAACGAATACAGGTATAAAACTATATAGAAGAATAAATATTGCAAGCAATATTATTATTATACTGTGCATAACTGCAAATTAAAATATATAAGAGTGCTAAATGTATAGAGAATTATGTTATAACTATGGAAACAATAGATATAAGTATGTTATATAATATCAAGTTTCTTTTTTTTCTATGAACTGTACTTTATGATTAAGAGAAAAATGGTCTTCATTAGGATATATAATAATATATATATTTATAAAGATGCTGATACAACCAGTATATCCTTTCGCATTTCAGCTCCAATCCAGGAGCCGTCAAGCAACCGCATTTTATACCAAATTTATATTTTTAAAAAGTAGACTAGTATAGATCTATTTCAAGCTATTTAGCTCTCATCCGCTATTCTCCTTTTATTTCTTTATCAGCAAAATATAAATTTGTTATAAAATGTTTGTTGTGAATGCGACTGCTTGAGGGCTCCTGGATTGGAGCTGAAAGGCAAAAGGGAGCAGAATGCCCCCTCCCATATGTTGGGCTAGACCACGTGTCTCAATATAATATATATATATATATATATATATATATATATATATATATATATATATATATATATATATATATATATATGTGTGTGTGTGTGTGTGTGTGTGTGTGTGTGTGTGTGTGTGTGTGTGTGTGTGTTTTTGTGTATGCACGAGCCCCCACAATCTGGGTCCTCATTTGACCTACCTTATAAAGGATGGAAGGCTGAGTCAACCTTGAGCCTGGTGAGATTCGAACTTACAGTAATTGCAGGCAGCTGAATGTTAATAACAGGCTTTAGTCTGCTGTGCTACAATCAGTTCTATATATATATATGAATGAGGAGGACAAGGGATCTTATGAAAGAAAATGATTCATAAAAGGTATTTTTTTCTCAATGTATATGACATTTCTCAAAGAGTGTTTCAGGATGTTCATCATCTAGATGTCGCCCTTAGCAACATATATGGAACTGATAAGGAAATACCTGCCATGGTTGAATGTTTTCAACTTCCACCTTGTCTTTTCTCTCCATCCTTGTCCTCTGGGATTGGGGTGAATTGACCATATTTAAGGCATGTGCCACAATCTGGATGGCATTGTAACTTAAGAAGCTATCTAGAGAAAAGATGCTGTCAATCTTCTGCTGTGGTAGAGTTTCCAAGTTCTCTTTCTCTGTACACCTTGTCCAGCCTTTCACAGACAAGGCAGGCTTCCCATATGAACAGTGAAATTTCTTAGTCATAAATGCTTTCATAAAAAGATAGAAATCCATATCGTCAAATTTGGCCTTTTGGCTGGTCTGGATAAGAAAAGAAAAAATGATATGGGTGTATCTGAAAGAGAAACTATTATATGATAATTCAATGGTGAGATCCCACAAAGCGGTTGTGATCCAAACTTTCCCTTCAATAGGCTTTCGCAAGGAATTTAATATGTTTTCTAGGAAAAAGGCTCCCTCGATGAACGTAAACTCTGAGTAATAAACGAATACATTGATTTGGGCCCACAGGTTGAAAACAGAAATCAGATGCTTGAACTTCTCATCTTTTAATAATACGATTTGTGAAAAAACAACACAGATGCCATTCTGAGCCAGCACAGGAACGAAGGTCCTAATGAAATGTTCTCCGTTATCAGTGTCTGCAGCAAAGACGCCAATGAATGTCCATCGAAAATACAGCAGCAGTTTAACAATCCCCAGGTTTTGAGCACCTTCTTTGGGGACGGTCCGGTAGAAAAAAGGTAACTGAGTTTTATCACTCAGGATCGGTGAAATAAAAGTGTAGCTGATCTGGAGGGGAAAAAAAGGACATTTATGTTTTATTTGGGGCTTTTACTATCCTGCTCTATGGAATAGAGAGTTGGTCTCTGATAGAAAACCAGTTGAAGAAATGAGAAGCATTTGAAATGTGGATTTAGAGACGGCTGTCACGTATAAACTGGGTTAACAAAAATCACAAATGAGGAGGTGATAAGCCACCTGGGAAAGCCAAGGAAAATCATCAAAGCCATTAAAAAGCGAACGTTAAAATATTTTGGACACATGACGCGACATGCAGAAAAATATGACATCCTTCACTTAATCTTCCTGGGAAAGATTGAAGGCAAACGAGGTCCAGGCAGAAGAAGAACATCGTGGCTTCAAAACCTAATGGACTGCTTTGGACAAAACTCAGCAGCATTTTTTCATTTGGCTGTTGACAAAAATAGGATTTGCCCACATGATCACCAATGTCCGATGACGGATACGGCAGAAGAAGAAGACCTATTAGATCCTGAAAAGATAATGTCAGAGCTTAAGTAGTGGCTGGAAGGTTCCAGCCTACCTTGATGGATTTAATAGGGGATCAGAAATGCAGAAAACGTAACTGTCAACAATGGATGTTAAGAAGAAATCCAGATCTCATTTTCTGAAAAGCTGATGCTTCCTCAGAGCCTGCATAGTGCAAGATCTGAGCAATGTGAAATATTACAAATTAATATTTGTACTCAATTTATAACTGTTAATTATGGTTGTATCAATATTTGTTCTTGTCTCTCTGGGAGACTGAAAGATGACATAAAGATTAATTCTTCATCTTAATCCATGCTTAATTAACATTTCTAAGGAGAATATCTTTTTGAACTGCTCTGGAATAAACTTGCAGCCATTCACTGGCTCTATACCTGTGGGATTTTGTAGATGCCCAATATGGCAGCCATGAGGATGGATATATCAGAGTTGGTCTCTTCCAGCAGAACCAGCATGTTTCTCTTCCTTCCACAGCTGTAGTTGGGAACATTGGCCTCTCCAGTCGAAAGCAAATCCAACAGACCATCCAATGTCAACATTCTGTCTCGAAAGTTGTCATGGAGGTTATAACCCAGGGTGAGATTGGGCAAGAGAAGAGGATCTTTGTTGATTTCCTGAATGGCAAAAAGGAAGGACAGAATTTTCCAGTACATCACACCTGCTTTCCTGAAAAGATACATGGATTTTGCCATGATGTTACATTCAGTGAAATCACCAACCTAGAACTAAGGAGAAATTTCCTGACAGTGAAAGGGCTTCCTTCCCGAAGTTGTGGATGCTCCATCACTGGAGGTTTTTAAGAAGAGATTGGACAACCGTTTGTCTGGAATGGTATAGGGTCTCCTGCTTGTGCAGGGGATTAGACTAGAAGTCCTCCAAGGTCTTCCCATCCAACTCTGTTATTCTCTTAATGCATTTCATATGTGCTATTGTGACTGCACAGGTTTTTGTCCCCAAAGTTCCTCTTCTCTACCTAGATTATTTGAAAGTCAAAACAGACACACTCCAGACAATCTGGGCACTGTTGTCACTTGCACTATTCACTCAACGTCAGTTTGAGAAGTCAAAAAACATCCCAGGAAAAGATTTTGGCAAACCATGTCTCAAAATGTAGTTCAGAAATCTGCATGGACCTCACCATGTAGGAACCAGGATTTGAGATTCCATCAAAGGGCCATTATGCTTTATGCAATATCATTGTACTTTCCTGGCTACTGTAGCAACACCAGATGCTAATAATAATAATAAATTTATGTGCCACCCATCCCATCCAAAGGAGACTCTGATAGAGAGCTATCTTCTAGGAAAGACTCAGAAAATAAATCAGCCTTTTCTCTCAATTGACCAATTAGAGCCTTCTGTCCTTTTCTTTATGGCCATGCTGAGACCATAACCATGACCTCCCAAGCTAATCACCTTGAAAGGTGAAAACCAGTTGTCCATGTATGGATCAGTTGGACAAGGGTGCTGCACATTCAAGCTTGCTTTTGTTTCATCAGCTGAATATGTTCCACTTCATGCTGTTTGTATACAGATGTGACTGTTGATCTAAGTAACTAACTAACCTCACTCTGTCAAGGACCTTGGAGTACTCATCTCAAATGATCTAAGCCCCAGAGTTCACTGTAACTGCATTGCCAAAAAGACATTAAGAGTTGTTAACCTAATTTTGCGAAACTTCTTATTAACATCGAATTGTTAATTAGGGCATACAAAAGTTTTGCCAGACCAATTCTCAAATACAGCTCGTCTGCCTGGAATCCACATTGTATATTGGACATTGATACAATTGAGCGAGTCCACAGGTATTTCACGAGAAGAGTCCTCCACTCCTCTGCTCACAACAGAATACCTTATGCCACCAGGCTTGAAATTTTGGGTTTGGACAATCTAGAACTACGCCGACTACGGTCTGACCTAAGCGTAGTAAACAAAATTGTCTGCTACATCGTCCTACCTGTCAATGACTACTTCAGCTTCAACCTCAATAATACACAGGCAAACAATAGATACAGACTTAAGGTAAACTGCTCCAAACTCGATTGCAGAAAATACGACTTCAGCAACAGAGTGGTCAATGCCTGGAATGCACTACCTGACTCTGTGGTTACTTCCACAAAACCCCAAACCTTTAACCTTAAATTGTCTACCGTGGACCTCACTCCATTCCTAATGTACGGGGCATGAATAAGCTCACCAGCGTGCCTACCATCCCTGTCCTACCATCCCCATTTATTTGTACTCATCTCCTGTGTTCATGTCTATGCTTAGACCACTTTTCTCGTACATGTTTGACAAACTAAATAAAATAAAAAAATAAAATAAAATAAACCTCACTGCCTTCCTCCGTCCCCATTTTTCCTCAAAGGAATTGTAACATAATATCAATCAACATCATGAGACTTACTGATGAACCTTTTTAAAAGGACTCAAACTGAAATTCTTCAGCTCAGGTTCTACAATATTTGTTGCAGAGAAGAGCCCACCGATGAGATGATCTCCTGGCCTGTAATGATTGAGTGGGTCTCTTGCATCCCTTCCCAAAGTCAAGAAGCACTTGGTGCTGAGCATCCCACAGGCTGCCTGGGGTAACAAAAGCTCCATCAGAAGCAGAAGCAGTGGGTTCATTTCTGGGTTAGCCGAAGGAATCCCCTGCCTTGCATCTGATCTCAGAATCAGTAGAGCAGAAGCATTTGGAGACGTTGAAAGCAGATTGCTGCAAGACTGACTTTTCTAATATAATATGAAGTCTAGAGAGAACTTCCCCAATGATGGAACCTGGACCAATGCAGAAGCAGAGCTCCTGGTATCCATGAAGCTCAGTGCAGCTTTCCAGGGTGACAAGACAACTTATACACTAACTTTCCTGATGCTGAATGTGTTGCTGCGGAGTCTGTTGACCTCCTTCAGACAATTTCCAGAGGGAAAAAGAATCCCTTGACATTTAGCAAGAAGGCAAGAAAGAAATCACTATCATTCTAATAATTAGCTGGGGAAGGAGGAGTTTTGCAAAGTCCTCCCTGCAGGGTGAACTGGGATCCAACTGAAAAAGTCCCAATGTAACTCAACGTAGTGGATTCCCAGAAAGCATCCACAACCAAATTGTTCTGTGGGCATTTGGGACACCTATCATTCTGCTGGGTTGATTTCCAATTGTTTTTCTTTTATGGTATTATATATGACTGGTTTGTTTTATAAAGTTGTGCTTTTGATATGATGAATTTACTGTTTTCTTACTGTGCACTTTTGAACATTATGATGCTGATGTGGCCTTAGACTTACTGTGCATTCCATATTATTCAGAATGTTATGTTTTAGGGTGGATAATTTATTTTTTTATTGTGAGCTGTTATGCATCTGTCTGGAATTGAATGCAAACAAATCAAATAGATGTCCAGATGTCCATCCATCCATCTATCCATCCATTCGTGCAAATCATGAATGTTGATTGTCCCTAGAAATGGTTCCATCGAGGAAAGGAGATTCCAAAAAACCCTAATCCTTTCCTTTCCTTTCCTTCCCTTTCCTTCCCTTCCCTTCCCTTCCCTTCCCTTCCCTTCCCTTCCCTTCCCTTCCCTTCCCTTCCCTTCCCTTCCCTTCCATTCCCTCCCCTCCCCTCCCCACCTCTTTCCTCTCCTTCCCTTCTTTCCTGTACGTATCTTTGTCAACTTTCATCCACTCCATCAAAAGTTTCACTCCAACAGTGAATCTGATGGAAGAAAAATCTGCTGTCAACTCCGAAAGAATCTCTGGCCTACTCTTGAGTTGCCATTGGCAAGGGGGATGGGAAAACTAACTCTGTAGTTGTGGTGAGGCAGTATGTAAGTCAAAACAAAAGCACATTCCAGCCATATCTCTGTTAAGGCTGTCTCCATGGTTTCCCACAGTGGCCAGAGAGGAGCGATCTCTACAACCCGCAAAATTGCTTCGGTGGAGAATGTGACTGATGACACACCTTAGGGGGAGGAGGAAAACAGGGTCAGAGCTGGAACGTAAATTATGTGGGGTCAGAGTTGGCTTCATTTGGAACGTGCTGACATGAAATTCCTAATAAAGAATTGGATTTCTTTTGAAGCTTGGCTCGAGGCTCATGATTTAATTAGGGCATCGGTTGGAATCCTGACATCTGCTTTATGGTAAATGCTATTTTGCTCTTTTCAAATACTGAAAAATACACCAAATTTCCTGTGGATCACCCTTCAAACATCAACTGAGATGACAGCATAGCTAAGATTGATTGATTGATTGATTGATTGATTGATTTATTTATTTATTTATTTATTTATTTATCAAATTTCTATACCGCTGTACTCCCGAAGGACTCAGGGTGGTGAACAGCCAAGATAATACAAACATTAAAAGTCCATTAAAATTATCAAATGTTTTGGCCGAAAACAAATTTAAAACACCCAATTTACAAAACAAATTAAACGATTTAAAAATTTAAAAGGAAGAATTAGGCCAGGCCAGCCTGCTAAAATAAAAATGTTTTGAGAGCACGACAAAACATGCAGAGATCCAGGATCCTCCGTATCTCTGGGGGGAGCTCGTTCCAGATGGTAGGTGCCCCTACAGAGATGGCTCTCCCCCTTGGGGCCGCCAGTCAACACTGTTTGGCCGACGGCACCCTGAGGAGCACCTCTCTATGGGAGCATACTGGTCAGTGAGAGGCTATTGGTAGCAGAAGGTGGTCTCATAAATACCCCGGTCAGATGCCATGGAGCGCTCTAAAGGTGGTAACCAAAACGTTGAAGTGCACCCGGAAGACCACCGGGATCCAGTGCAGCTCACGCAGGAGTGGGGTCACATGGGAGACCCATGCCGCTTCCATAACCACCCACACGGCCGCATTCTGGACCAGCTGGAGCCTCCGGGTGCTCCTCAAGGGGAGCCCCATATAGAGAGCATTGCAGTAGTCCAGGCAGGAAGTAACGAGAGCATGAGTGACCGTATTTAACGAGTCCCGATCCAGAAAGGGACGCAACTGGCGAATCAGGAGGACCTGATAAAAAGTCTCCCTGGCCACATCCGTCAAGTGCTCTTCCAAAGACAGCCGTGAGTCCAGGAGGACACCCTTCTTCTTTTGCCCTCAATCGTTCCCAGCATTAGGCTCATCTGCAGTGAGTCCTACCTTCTCATTAGGTGGCCAAAGTATTTGAGTTTCATCTTCAGGAACTGGCCTTGCTTGCAACCAAACAACTATAACAGGTGAGGAAAGGGAAGGCCTTGGAATGTAAGGGAGGCTTGGGAAGGAAATTTGGAATGCAAGTGTGTCAACTGGAAGTCTGAGACAGATCCAATATCTCAAGGTCACCAGCTGGGGAAGTCCGAGGCAGACAGACTGTTCCCAAAACAAAGAAAGTGCAAATGCATGGTGGACAATGGACAATGGGAGGTCCAGGGGGGGAAAGGGAAGTTTTCTTATGCTATTTTGACAGGAAATCATTAGAACTGGCTTTTCTCCTGTACCTACATGGAATCTTCAGTAAAGTTACCTTATTTTTCGGAATATAAGATGCACTCCCCCCCGATAAAAGAGGTTGATAACTTGGGTGTGTCTACTACTCCGAATGTAGCTCAACCCACCAGCCGGCCCCCTCCTTTCGGCCTCAGCACATCCTCTTCCTGGCTGCAGAGATTGCCACAGACAATGGCTCTTGTTTTCAACCTCCAAATACTCCGTTTGAGAGCCGTTCAAGACTGTGGGGATTGCCAAAACACATCACTAGTGATCGCTGCCTGTGCACGTTGTGTTTTCGGCCTCTGTGCATCGTGTTTTAGGCTTCAGCACACCCTATTTTTAGCTTCTGCACATCATGTTTTCAGCTAGCGATGGGCGGTGATGTGCTTTTTACGTTCCCTGCAGCCATGAACGACTCTCAAATGGAGCGTTTGGAGGATGAAAAGAAGAGGCGCGGAGCCCAAAATGGCAACCCATTTTGCCAAAGCTACTGCCTTGTCTTACCGCTTCCACGCTTCACCTGCTTTACTAAGTGGAGCTCCCTCTGACAATCAGCTGTTCTTTTAAGCTGTTTATCAGCCCCAGTGCATGTTGACAACCATGGAACTAATGTGTGCTAAAGCTGACCAGGCTAAGGATGCTAGCCAGATGAATACCTGGTAGGCAGAGGCAGATTTTTTTTTCCTATTTTCCTTCCCCAAAACTAAGGAGCCTCTTATACTCCAGAACGTCTTATACTCCAAAAAATATGGTATATTCTTGGTAAAAAAATGTCCCAGGAGATTCTTTTGCTGTCTAACCCAATGGAAAAATTGACAACTGCATTCTAACTGACTGACTGACTGACAGACTGACTGACTGACTGAAGCTGATGTAGATGGGATGTTCAGTTGCCTTTTTGTTTTGTAGCTACATGAAATTAGTGTAGACATAGAGTGAAAGGCAGGGCAAGCATATCATTGACTGGGAATCTTGGATTCTGGGAATCCTGAATTATGCCTACTTTATCACTTTATGGCTGAAGGCTGTAGAATTTAAAGCTTTGTTTTTTCTTTGTATCTTGTTGCAAAAATGTATGTAAAACTTGTTGGTTTGAGAGCTGTTGTGCTTGAGGCGTAAAATATTCCTGAGCATCTTTTTTTTTGGTCAGAAGTAAATATTTTATTATTATCTCCATCCTCAGGGTGTTTTATTGGGCTTTGCATACCAGCCATGAATCCAGAGATTTGGAATGTTTCCAAAAATTTCCTTTCTTGTGCAATAGATTATCTTTTCCAATTTCGTTTTGGAAAAAAAAATGTGTAGGTATCTTCAGTGCTTAGCCATCCTTTCCCCTTTCAATCAAATATTTCCTATCCTGCCAATCAGGGTTTCTTGGTCAATTCAGCTTTGCTTACATAATCTCTCCTGTCACCTTTCTCTTTGCAAGCAGGAACATCATACCACCATCTCCCACAAAATCCTGGCCTCTTAGTTCCATTGTGGGGTCTTTTACTCTCAAGTCTCTGCTGATAAGGCTTCCCCCCACTCAACCCACTATGGAGGAATGGCTGGTGAATTTAGTAGAATAACTGAAATAGATAAATTAACTTTTTTGATTAGAGAAAGGAAATGATCTACATTAATTGATAACTAGAAGTCATTCATACATTTCTTCATTAAAAAAATGCCAATAGAGAATCTTTGTTGTTCAGGATTGAAATGAGGGATCCTTGGTTCCTTCTGAACTTTCTTGCAGATATTTCATGACCCAAACTAATGACATCATCATTGTTAGTCACTCATGAAAGTTATCAGCCCTGATGATGTTTCCCTCTCCCCGAATGCCATTACTCTGCTTAACAACTAATTCCCACAACACTGTCAAATAATGTATTACTATTATTCTTCTCTTTCTTACTAGTATCTATCTCTTCCCACTTATTATTATAACCATGTTGCTTGTATCTTTCAATTTATATTGTTTTTATTTGTTTCCTAGTACAATTTGATAGCTTATTAGTAACCTTGACTATCACTAAGTGTTGTATCTTTTTATTCTTGGTGAATGTATTTTATTCTCCTTATGTACACTGAGAGCCTATGCACCAAAGACAAATTCCTTGAGTGTCCAATCACACTTGGCCAATAAAGAATTCGATTCTATCTTACCTAGTTTGGGACATGAACCATCTGCAAGAAAACGAGCCCACATAGGGAGCACCAAGGACCCAACAAATAAAAAGAAATGAACTTCTGATCTATAATTTTGATTGTTAGACAGGATAGATTATAGGGGAAAAATACTTTCTTCTACCTGTTTGGTAGATCTTAATCATTATAAATATTTTATTAGTGAATTAATGTCCATTGGATTAAAAAAAAAGGTTATGACCATTTATGTTGCAGCTTTATTTTCCCCAATTGTTTGGCCTTATTTCTCTGAATCTGAGAGATTAAAAACAATTTTTCCTTTTGTAAAAGTGAGCTGTTCACTCCAGAGGTGGGTTTTAGCAGGTTCTGACCGGTTCTGGAGAACCAGTAGGGGAAATTTTGTGTAGGGTAATAATGAAGCCCAAAATGCTAAATAATACTACCAGACACAGAAAAATAAAAACATGGAAATTAGGCTTAAGATGGAGATCACTTCAAAAAGCAGCCTGATAGTGTTTTCTCCTGAAAAGTACCCAAAGGGTGAGAATTATATTGGGTGGGAATTATACTCCCAGAACATCCATCAGCATCACTTTTTTACTTCAGTTTTGAACATCAGATGTTCCTTTGTATTCAGATCTGGCCTCAGCAAAATGATGTAACACTTAGGGATGAAGATGCAACTCAGCAGCCCAGCACTGGAAGCCAAGATGGAGAAGACCTGCACAGCAACCGTGAATTTCCCTTTGGTGCTGAGATAGGTAGGCACAAAGGAGATCCAGACACTGCAAAAGACCAGCATGCTGAAGGTGATCAGCTTGGCTTCGTTGAAGGACCCAGGTAGATTCCTGGCCAGGAAGGCCACTATGAAGCAAATGGCAGCCTGAAAACCCATGTAACCAAGGGCAACATAAAACATAGTGACAGAGCCTTCATTGCACTGCAGAACAATCTCTCTAGGCTGGGAATACACGTCAGAATCAGGGAATGAAGGAAAGACTCCTAACCAGGTGAAACAAATGACAACCTGGACACTGGAACAAGAAATGATGATGGTGTTGGTTAGATTCTTGCCCAGCCACCCTCTCACTCTGTTTCCTGGCTTTGTGGCCAAGAAGGCCAGCACCACCATGATTGTTTTGGCCAAGACGGTAGACACGGCAATTGAAAATATGATACTGAAAATTGTTTGTCGGAGAAGGCAGGTGGTTCTCCTTGGCCGACCAATGAAGAGAAAGGAAGTCAAGAAGCAAAGAAAAAGGGAGACCAGGAGGATATAGGAAAGGTATCGGTTGTTGGCTTTGACAATTGGAGTTTCTTGGAATTTAATGAAGATTCCCAAGACTAAAACTGTGATTAAGATCAGGAATAGGGCAAAGAAAGTAAGAATAATTCCCAAATACTCTTGATGGGACAAAAAAGTGACAGTTTTGAGGATACATTGATCTCGATGCTTGTTCTGATACTGGTTGTCTGGACATCTGGTGCAGTGGTCTGCATCTATAGAGGACAAATGTAATATTTACCATGAATTTATAGGATGGGAGTTAGATTTTGAAATTAGGAAGCCCACATATGAATTTGTGTGTGTATTTATCTGCAGGGGATGGGAGGCAGAGAGAAAAAATTAGGACTATGTGTATACCTGTGCTTCTTTGCATTAGTATGTGTCTCAAGTTGATAAAGTGTAGCTAGATTAGGGGCAGAATTTGAGAGGAGACAATTCTAGGAAGCAAAAGGGGAGAAGGGTACAACCATCTACATCAGGGGTGTCAAACTTAATTTCATTGAGGAACACATCAGGGCTATGGTTGACCTTGGGGCGGTGGGGTGGTCAGGCATAGCTGACTGGGTGGGTGTGGCCAACTGGCTGGGTGTGGCCAGCTTGACACCACTCCCCAAACTCTTAGCATGTTTCATCTTCGCATTGGGTAGACCAGGCTGAAGCCACACTGGCCCGATCTTTCCTCTTTCCATTGGGTAGACTGAGCAGAAGCCACAGTGGCCTTGCTTTTCCTCTTCACACTGGATAGACTGGGCCGAAGCCATGGTAGCCTGAGATTTCCTCTTCGCACCGGGTAGACCAGGATGGCCCCATGGGCCGGATCTGACCACATCACAGGCCGGATGCAGCCCATGGGCCTTGAGTTTGACACCCCTGATCTACATCATGTACAAACTAGGACTAGCCAATTTGACAATGTTAGAATATTCTGGTTTTCAAAAATGGAGTTTGATTTCTCCCATTACCCATTAATTGGAAGATAAAATTGAAATTCAATAACAATATTGTTCAACTATTTTTACTTTCATTTTGTCCCACCAAATCCCAATGGTTAATGATTAAAAAGGGGCAGATAAAGTTGCCTGGTTTCACCTTTCTCTCTAATCGCCATAATGATGAGAGGTTCCTCTCTGGTAGCAATGTATTCCCCCAAATAGATACTCCACAGGAAACACAGATCATGCTTGTCTACTGCTTGCATACTTTGGAGGAAGATGGATAGGCAGAAATGTGTCTATCCTGAGTCCACCCTGGAATGGAGGAGATGGCAAGATTACTGACTAGGTCCTGTGTGACTTGTCTCTCAGGCCTGGAAGCCATCTTTTTCATTGCATCTTCAGGCCTGCCACATTTACTACTGTGGTAAACTGTGATGGGGGGATTGTATGGAGCATGGGTGATATATACCGGTAGCCATAATAACATTCCTTTCTCAGAAAGTCAAGGACATCTTGCCCTGCACCTGGAGGGTTAGAACCGGGAGGCATCTCCAGTCAGCATGGTGTTTGGATTGGGCCATGTGATGGATTTATGGGTGTTGAGCAGGGATTTGAACTTTCCTTTGGGTGGGGAAAATCTGGAAGCTTTCAGATTTGGGTTTTCCCAGATTTGCCAATATGACATCTTCAGTAACATGTAACTTTGGGGAAAGTCAAGTCTCGGAGTTTTCTTTCATTGGAGGTGTTACTTGGAACTCTGAGATTGGAGATTAATTTATCTCAATGGAGAGCTTCATACTGTAGAAGCAACATCATTCTGTTTGTCATGGTGAAACAATGGGCTGCTTCATGTCACTTCAACTGATCCTTCACAAAGTCACATATGCTTCTTGATAGCTGCTTGGCTTCTTCTACACTTAACCTCTCATTCCAATGAATTCTCCCAGCTCATATTATTGTTATATCTTTGGTGAAATTAATTCTGAGAGTTAAATTAATACTCCCTCCCACTCCAATACCCAAATTAGAAATATCTTCTTAGCAAAGATCTGCAGGAACCTTTGCTCCTATCCCATGAACTGTTTAGATTCCCATTCACCCACCTTCTTGGGTGGAAATGCTTCCTTCTGCACAAGGGACGCAGTCGTAGCAACAGACTGGTTTTCCTTCCTGGACCACCTTGAAATAGCCAGGTTGACAAGGCTCCACACACTGGGAGTGAGGCAAGGGCTGAAAGTGAAGAAAATTTGCATTCAGAAGCATCTGCAAAACTGATTAGTTATGAAATGAATTATAGTGTTGGAATGGGATTGTCAGGTCCCATAGCTTATCTCGTCTCCAGAGAAGAGCAGCAGCGTTGCCTTGGAGACCGGCGTTTATCACCTCCTCAGCCTGAGTATCTCATAATATCTTTACACTTCACAATTGGCTTGGTGATGTATTGGACTTTGGGAGGGGCTCTGTCTGCACTTTACTGCTTTGAGCGGGAAACTTAATTCCTGCCTAGATCTCTTGCTATCACAATCTTCCAATAAAAGTTTCCTTTTGAAATGGCTTTTGTTTCATGAGTACTGCTTTCTTGAGAGGACTGGAGAGGCAGGACCTTACAGGGAAAAACAAGAGACAAGTGCAAAATGGACCAGAAGTGGACCATTTTTTTTCTCCTCTGGGCTATGTTTTGGTGGCCATGCCAGAGAATTTTCTAGAAAGTTACTGTTGAAACTGGAAGCATGATAGTCAGACATGCTTCCATTTTGGAGGACTGTCTCTGGAAGGCTGTCAGAGAAACTTTTGGAAAAACAGATCATATGGAGGAGAAATTAGAATTCTGAAATTCTTCAATATGATGGGTTTTGTACTTTTCTTCTACCAAATAAGGTCAAATTCTTGAATGTATATATGTCCAAAAGAACATGTGTAACTCAATTGATTTTACTTCTCCCCTCCTCTTAAATCCTGCTTCCATCCCCACCCTCATCTCCACATTTTTTCCCTCTATGTCCCCAGACCAAAGTCTTCTACTGTATAAGTCATAAAGCATCTTTTCCTTTGCTGGTTATAAATGAAAGAATATAATTCTGAAGCATGAATTTGAAGGCAGTCGGTCTTATATATAGTTTGGGATGGTGGGGTACACTGATTGAGATGATGGACAAAACTACTGTGTTTTCCCCAAAATAAAACCCTGTCTTATATATTTTGAACCCTGAAATCAGTGCTTGGTCTTATTTTTGGGAAGGTCTTATTATTTTGGGGTGTGTGGAGCAAGACGGGACTCCTCTTGATGATTTCCAGCTCTGTCTCCCTAGCCCTAACTAGAGGAAATGGCGAGGACTGACTGCACATGCACTTAAATATTTTTGGGGAGGGCTTATTTTTTGGGGGCGGGGGCTTATTTTAATGCATGCGCTCAAATACCTGATTGGACTTATTATCCGGGAATGTCTTATTTTCAGGGAAACACGATAAAGAGATGGGACACCTCTTCCTCTACCTGATTGAGCCACTGAGGGCTCGTGACGGCTTCCTCGTTGATGCTGAATTTGACTCCAATGGTTCCTTCTCTGTCTAGACTCCCAAATTTCAGTCTGGTGGTTGACTTATTAGGAAACAACACCCAGCTCACAATGTCAAAGTCAGCCATCAAATCTCCATTTCTACCCAAATACAGTCCTTCTATGGTGTTGTTGTAGATCTGAGGATTCTTCAGGAAATGGTGAAGCTACAGAATATAAGGAAAGAGGTTTTTACACAAATGGAATCATCTAAACAAGTTGATGTACAGAGAAGGAATTTGGCTTATTGAGCTACAGCCTGTTTTCTTCTCAGGACAATCTGTATAGATTTGTCCTTCAGGTACCAATGGCGAATGTTTTCTTTCCAACATCTGGCATTCCCAACTAGCCCATATTTTCTTGTTTTCTTGTTTTCTGGTTTTATTTCTTCCCTTAATTCTTTTGAAGATAAGCAGATGGCAGAATGGCAGGAGAAGGGAAATCCTACAAATATATTTGCTTACATTATCTGTTGCTTATCCATGAGTTTTCCCCTCCTCCCTGAGATGTCCTGCATAGCTATAGATACATCGTTTTGTCTACAGAGATTTATCTTAAAATTATTTGGAGAGTTTCTCCTGTGCACATTGAATATCAAACACCGCAGTGAGCCTTGATTATTTATTTTGGGTCCTCTGTTTTGATTCCACAAGAGAGATAGATTAACAGAGTTGGAAGGGACCTTTTAGGTCATCTAGTCCAACCCCCTACCCAAGCAGGAGACCCAACACCATTTCTGACAAATGGCAGTCCAATCTCTTCTTGAAGGCATCCAATGATGAAGTTCCCACCACTTCTGAAGGCCAGCTGTTCCATTGGTTGATTGTTCACACTGTCAGAAAATGTCTCCTTATTGTAGGAGACACAGCATCAGTTTGTACAACTCAGTCCTGGAAATATAATAATTTAATAATTATAATTATAATTTACCAAAGTTGGAAGGGACCTTGGAGGTCTTCTAGTCCAACCCCCTGCTTAGGCAGGAAACCCTACACTACTTCAGACAAATGGTTCTCTAATCTCTTCTTATAAACTTCCTGTGTTATGAATTGGCTTTTGGAAATTGGGAAGGAAATGTCAATATTAATAATTGACTCTTCCATTTGCTCATTATCTGAAGAAAGCTTGAACACTGATTCCAAGGGAAAGCTTTAATATTGATTCTGGCACTCTTCAGGTGATTTTACAAGAATATACACTGATAATTGTAATATTAAATACAATGTTGTGTTACATTATAATAAATTGGAAGATAATCCAAAATTCCTTTTTACAAGCATCAAATTCTAGCATCTGAAGAAAGAAAAGCTGAAAGCACATGAAGTAAAATACATGGAATAAAATAATTATAGTGGTGTGTGACAACATAGCCAAGGTATAATTTGCCATTTAGCAATGTAAAAAGAAAGAGTAATTCAATATTTAATGTTACATGGACTTCCGGTGGCTCCGCGAAATGCCAACGGAGCTCCTTTTAGGGGCTTCAGCCCTATAACTCCGTATAGCCGCTAGAACAGCGAAAATCAGCTGTCCAGTGACTTAAAAACTCTCTCCCAGGGAAAAGGGGGAGAGAAGAGCAGAAGGGTCTGGGTAGAGCTCCCATAGACCCCCAGGCTTTCTTTTTTTAAGCCTGGGGTTTGCAGGGTGAGAGCTCCCTGAAAGCCCTTCAAAGCTCCGGAGCTGGGACAAGTCTGCTTAAAGCAGACTGAAGCATTGCGACCACACCTGCAAGATTATAAAGAATTTGGATTTTGGATTTTGGATGCTGGCAGAGTTAATCCAGGAGACTAAAAATGCAAGTATTGTATGTTAACTCCGTTTAAAAAGGGAAAGATGGCGCCTTAGGGCGTGAAAACGAAACTTATAAGTGAAAGTCTTTATTAACATCAGTAACATTGTTCAAGCTATCGGGTTATTCAAGAAAAAGATTTAAAGTGGAAGTGGAATGGAAAAGACTGTGGTATTGATTTTAACTAACTTACATCCTTAATTTGCGTGGAAATAATTGGAGTTAATGACCTGATAGCTGAATTAATATAAACATAAAGAGACAATTGAAAAATGGCTGAAATTAAAGATGGATTATATGAGTCAGCAAACTTACAAGTAGTGACTCTGAAGGACTTAAAAGACTTTCTAAAATCTTTTATTGCTGAGATAAGACAGATAATTAAAAGAACTATTCAAGATTTTAACTTGGGGAATAATAATGATTTGCTGGCTGGAAAAGAGGAAGAAATTAATCAGGACAATGTGCTTTGCAGGATAAAAGAGACATTGTTGGGGCTAAAATGGAGGTTATTATACCGAAAACACAGGCTCTGGAAGAGGTTTCCATTCAATTAACTGAGAAACAGCAAGAAGACTCTTTACCTCAGACTGATAAATATTCTGACAAGTTTTGGCTCTACAGACAGAATCAATATATAAGGAACGAACTGATGGACTATAAATGCAGGAAGAGGCAAAATGAGGGCTTCAAATTAAAGGAAACAACCCCAAGAAGAGAATGAATTCCTAAAATAGACCAATACAATTTCAAACCCAAAAATTTTTCAAAATAAAAGCAGGGGGAGGAGCAATGCTGAAGAAGAAAGTATTACTGAAGAAGGACTGGAAAAAATATAGAAAGAAAGAAAGATGGTCATATTTTGAAGATTGTTTCATGATGTTAAAGTTGGATATTTAATTAAAGTTGGATAACTTTCTGAATTTTATTGTAGTTTTAAAGTATTGAAGTTTAAAGGTGGATAACTCAAAATTTAATGAATAATTTTTTGAAAATTTTGAAACTTATATTTGGGAGAACATTTTGCTAATGTATTAAGAGATTTTAAAATGTTTAAAATAAGATTATGGTTTTAGTTTTTTCTCTCTCTTTTTTATATAAATATGAAATGTGATAAGAGAATTTATAAAAGGAAGGTTGAAGTATATTTTTTAAAAGGGGAGTTAAGTGTGAGAGAGTTTTGAATTCTGTAATAGCATATTTTAGCTTATGTTTGTTAAATGCTATATCCTGTTTTTGCTCTGGGAAGTCGGGGGAGGGAATGGGGGAGGGGGGTTGGGTGGGGACAAAATGCAGTATGATAATTGATTGTGTAGTGTTTGGTTGCTTGAATATTAAAAAAATAAAAACTTTTGTTTTTTTAAAAAAATATTTAATGTTACATGTAATAACAGCGGCAACGGAATTACGTATGCACAAAATTGGAAAAACAAAAGTATGCTGACAAGGAAATGGCAATAAAGAAAATATTAGAATGTGCCAAAATGGACAGGTTAACGATGGAAATTAAAGACAAAGGAGAAACAGCATTACTAAAATATGGGGCCTATTGGCTAGATAATAGATGCAAAGTTTAGAAAATTAATGATGAAAGAGGATCAATAAGCTAGGAATGAGTACAGGTATAAAACTATATAGAAGAAGACATATTGCAAGCAATATGATTATTAGGCTGTATTATAATTGCAAATTAAAATATATAGAGTTCTAAATGCATAGAGAATTATGTAATAACTATGCAAACAAGAGATATAAGTATGTTATATAATTTCTTAAGATGGTGGATATTTTTCAGTTTGTGCACAATGCTGTCTTGATGTTACGTTTGTGGAAGATATTGCTGATCTGTCTGTGGTGCCTTTTATGTATGGGAGGAGGGCTTTGCTGTTTTTTTGTTCTCTGTCTTGGATTTTAGTGGGGGTTTCTTTTTGGATTAGGTTGGTAATCTTATTTCTTTGGAATCCATTGGATGTTAGTACATTAGTAAGAGTGTGTAGCTTGTTTTTCAGGTGTTGTTTGTCAGCTAAGCGTTTTGTTCTGGGGATGAGTGTCTTGGCTACGGAGTTGATCTGTGCTGGGAGGTGGTGTGAGAGTGGGTGCAGATAATGGTTTGTGAAAATCAAGGAGTATATGAAATCCCATGCCCCACCTGCCCCACCACATATATCAGACAAACCAACAGACAAATAAGTGCATGCATTGAAGAACACAAGAACTCAGTCAGAAAAGAGGAACCAACTTCTTCCCTGGTCCAACACCTTAAAGCCACAGGGTATGAAATTGACTTTAAAAAGACCAGAACTATCGCCAAAACTAAACACTTTTACAACAGAATAATCAGAGAAGCTATCGAGATAGAAAAACGCCCACACAGATTGAATAAACGAGATGATACCTCCTGCCTACCAGCCATTTGGAAACCCGCCCTTATTGACAAATGAGTCCCTAACACGAGGAATGACACCAGACCCACACTCACGAGGGCCACACAGGATGTCCCCACCACACATCCACATGGAAAGCAGACTCAAACCTACACTGATGATGAGGCATGACCACAGACCAGAAGCCAGACTGCAGCTGCATCATTAGCCACTTTAAATCCCTCCAATCCATTTATGAAGCAGACAGACAGCCACCATGAAGATGTGGCACGACCACGAACGTGAAGCCAAACAACAGCAACACAGCTCACCAGCTCAAATCCCCCATCCAACACACCCCCATCCAATCAGAACACAGCCAAGCTCCCACCCAAACAGTTCACACCCCCACTAGCAGTTAAAAGGAAGAAACAGCTGCGCTCACACATTGCTCCTAGAAGCACGAAGCTGAAAACACCAGCCTGAAGATAACGAATGAGACTTCGTCAAAACGTCACCAAGACATTTCCAATTTTACCTGAGAGAAAACCCGAATAACCAAAGACTTACATACAAACACCCAAAGTCCAGATTGTGGAGGGTTGTTCCATCGGTACTGTGGTTGGGAGGGGCAGATATGGTGGGAGCAGGGGGCCATATCATGTTCGGGGAGTGCGCACTCGCCATCTCCAGGCCCTCAAGGCTCCTCATGTTCCCTGGGTAGTCCGGACCCTCAAGGCCCGGGTTTTCGGCTGATGTTATGCAACGCCAGGTCCATGGTAAATAAAGCCCCCCTCATTTGCAATCTTATACAGGAATGGTGTGTGGACCTGGTGGGTGTTACAGAGACCTGGTTGGGGCAGGAGGGGGGGGGTTCCCCTCGCTGAACTGTGTCCACCGGGTTTCTGTGCGTTCCATCGGTCAAGGGCTCAGGGTAGGGGCAGTGGGGTGGCAGTCATTATTAAAGAAGATCTAAGTCTGAGAGAGGCCACTGTTCCTCAGATAGCCTGATGTGAATCCCTTCTTGTGAAGTGGGGTCATGGAGTTCAGATGGGCCTGCTGACTGCGTACCTGGCTCCCTGCCACGTAGCAGCAGCCCTGCCCGAGCTGCTTGATGTGATAGCCGGGGTGGCGGTAGAGACCCCCAGACTTATGGTCATGGAGGATTTCAACCTGCCATCTGTCGGCGAGATGTTGGAAGCGGCTCAGGAGTTCATGGCTTCCATGACGGCTTTGGACCTGACCCAGGTAGTTCATGGCCCAACACACATTGGGGGACACACTCTGGACTGGATTTTTGTCTCAGGTCAGTGGCTGAATGATCTAGGTATAGGGGATGTAGTCATTGAACCCTTGTCATGGTCTGATCATTCGCTCCTCCGACTGGACTTCTGTACCACTTTCCCCCGCCACAGGGAGGTGTAACTTTTCAGGTGGTTCCGCCCCAGGTGCCTGATGGATCCTGAGGGATTCCAGAGGGAGCTTGGGCCATTCCCTGAGGTTCTGGCTCACGATTCAACTGAGGACCTTGTGGCTGCCTGGGATAGGGCAGCCACCGGAGCCTTGGATCGGGTCGTGCCTTTGTGGGCTCTGACCCAGTGCCGATCCCGTGTTGCTCCCTGGTTTTCCGAGGAGCTTAGGGAAATGAAGCACCGGAAAAGATGCCTAGAGAGCGCTTGGAGGGCCAGCCGATCCGAATCTGACCGAACACTGGTGAGGTCTTATATTAAGACCTACCTAGTGGCGATAAAAGCGGCAAAATTGGAGTATTTTTCCGCTCTTATCGCGTCATCAGATAATCACCCAGCCACCCTGTTAGGGTGACCCGCTCCCTCCTCCATCAGGGAGCGAGGGAAGACCCTTTGCAGGGGAGAGCTGAGGACTTTGCTCAATATCTGTATGACAAAATTGCTCAGATTCGGGAAGGATTGGTCTCTGACTGGGTAGTTTCAGATGGGGTGATGGAGGCAGGCCTTGAGAATGTCATTTGGGAGGAGTTTGACCCTGTGGCTCCTGAGGATGTGGACAGGATTCTGGGTAGATTTAGTGAGGTCACATGTTTACTGGACCCGTGTCCCTCCTGGTTGGTACTGGCCTCCTGGTAGGTTACACGAGGCTGGCTCCAGGGGATTATCATTGCTTCTTTGAGTGAGGGTAACTTCCATGCCTCCTTGAAGGAGGCGGTGGTGAGGCCCCACCTTAAGAAGCCTTCCCTGGACCTGGCTGTATTAGATAATTATCGTTCTGTCTCCAATCTTCGCTTTGTGGCGAAGGTTGTTGAGAGTGTGGTGGCGCGACAGTTTCCCAGGTACCTGGATGAAACAGTTTACCTAGATCTGTTCCAGTCGGGATTCAGGCCTGGGCACAGCACAGAAATGGCATTGGTCGCATTGGTGGATGATCTCTGGAGGGCTCGGGACAGGGGTTGTTCCTCTGTCCTGGTCCTATTAGATCTCTCGGCAGCTTTTGATACCATCGACCATGGTATCATGCTGCACTGATTGGAGGGGTTGGGGATAGGGGGCACCATCTTTCGGTGGTTCTCCTCCTTCCTCTCTGACTGGTCGCAGTTCGTGTTGACGGGTGGACAGAGATAGACCTCGAGGCGCTTGTATGTGGGGTGCTGCAAGGGTCAGTTCTCTCGCCCCTCCTGTTCAACATTTATGTGAAGCCGCTGGGTGAGATCATCTGTGGGTTCGGGGTGAAGTGTCATCTGTACGCTGATGATACTCAGCTGTACATCTCCACCCCGGACCACCCCAACAATGTCCTTGATGTGATGTCCCAGTGTCTGGAAGCTGTGTGGATCTGGATGGGGAGAAACAGGCTCAGGCTCAACCCGTCCAAGACCGAGTAGCTGTGGCTTCCGGCATCCCAATATAGTCAGTTGGTACCAGCGCTGACTTTTGGGGGCGAATTGCTGGCCCCCACAGAGAGGGCTCGCAACTTGGGTGTCCTCCTGGATACATGGCTGTCCTTGGAAGAACATATGATGGCTGTGGCCAGGGGGGCCTTTCTGGATCAGGATGCCTTATGCACAGTCACTCATGCCCTCGTCACTGGTCCAACTGGTCCAGAATGTGGCCGCGTGGGTGGTTATGGGGGTGACTTGGCGCTCCCATGTAACACCTCTCCTGTGCGAGCTACACTGGCTCCCAGTGGTCTTCCGGGTGCGTTACCACCTTTAAAGCACTCCATGGCTTAGGATCCGGGTACTTACAAGATCATCTTTTGCCACCGGTAGCATCCCACCGACCAGTACGCTCCCACAGAGGGGACCTCATCAGGGTGCCAGCGGCCAGACAATGCCGGCCGGCGGCCCCCAGGGGGAGAGCATTCTCTGTGGGGGCACCTACCCTCTGGAACGAGTTGCCCCAAGAAATACGGTGGATCCCTGACCTTCGCGCTTTCCGAACTGCCCTAAAGAGGTTTTTGTTTCAGCAAGTAGGCCTGACCTACTCTTTTAAAAAACTGTTTTAACTCAATTACTAAAATTACGGGTTTTAATATAGGGCTTTTAACTATGGGTCAAATAGATTTAATTGGATTTTAATACTGTTTTAAATTTTGTATTTCTGTATTTTATTTGCTGGCTGTCCACTGCCCCGAGTCCTTCAGGAGAGGGACGGTATATAAATATAATAAACATAATATAACCCACGAAAACTTCAGAAAACAAATATATATATATTTGTTATATATAGTATATATGTATACTATATGTATAGTATATGTATATATATATAAGAGATCTTATGAAAGAAAATGATTCATAAAAGGTATTTTTTTCTCAATGTATATGACATTTCTCAAAGAGTGTTTCACAATGTTCATCATCTAGATGTCACCCTTAGCAACATACATGGAACCTATAAGGAAATACCTGCCATGGTTGAATGTTTTCAACTTCCACCTTGTTTTTTCTCTCCATCCTTGTCCTCTGGGATCGGGGTGAATTGACCACATTTAAGGCATGTGCCACAATCTGGATGGCATTGTAAGTTAAGGAACTATCTAGAGAGAAGATCCTGTCAATCTTCTGCTTAGGTAGAGTCTCCAAGTTCTCTTTCTCTGTACACCTTGTCCAGCCTTTCACAGACAAGGCAGGCTTCCCATATGAACAGTGAAATTTCTTAGTCATAAATGCTTCAATAAAAAGATAGAAATCCATGAAATCGTCAAATTTTGTCCTTTGGCTGGTCTGGATAAGAAAAGAAAAAATGATATGGGTGTATCTGAAAGAGATACTATTATATGATAATTCAATGGTGAGATCCCACAAAGCGGTTGTGATCCAAACTTTCCCTTCAATAGGCTTTCGCAAGGAATTTAATATGTCTTCTAGGAAAAAAGCTCCCTCGACGAACGTAAACTCTGCGTAATAAACCAATACATGGATTTGGGCCCACAGGTTGAAAACAGAAATCAGATGCTTGAAGTTCTCATCTTCTAATAATATGATTTGTGAAAAAACAACACAGATGCCATTCTGAGCCAGCACAGGAACGAAGGTCCTAATGAAATGTTCTCCGTTATCAGTGTCTGCAGCAAAGACGCCAATGAATGTCCATCGAAAATACAGCAGCAGCTTAACAATCCCCAGGTTTTGAGCACCTTCTTTGGGGACGGTCCGGTAGAAAAAAGGTAATTGAGTTTTATCACTCAGGATCGGTGAAATATAAGTGTAGCTGATCTGGAGGGGGAAAAAAAGGGAGATTTATGTTTTATTTGGGGTTTTTACTATCCTGCTCCATGGAGTAGAGAGTTGGTCTCTGACAGAAAACCACATGAAGAAATGAGAAGCAATTGAAATGTGGATTTACCATTTATTCCACACCGTATAATATTTTGAGTCTACCTTATCTTTTAACTCAAATGTTAATTTATCCATAGATGGTACAATTGGATAACTCAAAGAAATGAGAATAAATGTAAAATTCTGTATGGCAATAAAATTAACAAATAGGCACCCTTAACAAGTTAACGGATGTGTGACTAAAGTCATTTTCTTCTTCTTTTGTTGTTGTTGTTGTTGTTTTAGTTTTAGTAAGTAATGCTGTTTGAGTTAACACAAATGTATTTTATGTGTACATGATATGGTATTTTATCTTTTCATGTTTAATAAAGTTTGCTTTTAAAATAAAAAAAAGAAAGAAATGTGGATTTACAAATGGCTGTTTCGTATAAACTTGGTTAACAATAATCACAAATGAGGAGGTGATAAGCTGCCTAGGAAAGCCAAGGGAAATCATCAAAGCCATTAAACAGCGAAAGTTAGAATATTTTGGACATGTGATGCGACACCCAGAAAAATACGGCATCCTTCACTTAATCCTCCAGGGAAAGATTGAAGGCAAACAAGGTCCAAGCAGAAGAATAACATTGTGGCTTCAAAACCTAATGGACTGGTGTGGACAAATTCAGCAGTACTTTTTCATGTGGCTGTTGACAAAAATAGGATTGCCAACATGCTCACCAACATACGATGACAGATATGGCAGAAGAAGAAGACCTATTAGATCCTGAAAAGATAATGTCAGAGCTTAGGTAGTGGCTGGAAGATTCCAGCCTACCTTGGTGGATTTAATAGGGGATCAGAAATGCAGAAAATGTAACTGTCAATAATGGATGTTAAGAAGAAATCCTGATCTCATTTTCTGAAAACTGATGCTTCCTCAGAGACTGCATAATGCAAGATCTGAGCAACGTGAAATATTACAAATTAATATTTGTACTCAATTTATAACTGTTAATTATGGTTGTATCAATATTTGTTCTTGTCTCTCTGGGAGACTGAAAGATGACATAAAGATTAATTCTTCATCTTAATCCATGCTTAATTAACATTTTTAAGGAGAAAATCTCCTTAACTGCTCTGGAATAAACTTGCAGCCATTCACTGGCTCTATACCTGTGGGATTTTGTAGATGCCCAATATGGCAGCCATAAGGATGGATATATCAGAGTTGGTCTCTTCCAGCAGAACCAGCATGTTTCTCTTCCTTCCACAGCTGTAGTTGGGAACATTGGCCTCTCCAGTCGAAAGCAAATCCAACAGACCATCCAATGTCAACATTCTGTCTCGAAAGTTGTCATGGAGGTTATAACCCAGGGTGAGGTTGGGCAAGAGAAGAGGATCTTTGTTGATTTCCTGAATGGCAAAAAGGAAGGACAGAATTTTCCAGTATATCACACTTGCTTTCCTGAAAAGATACATGGATTTCGCCATGATGTTACATTCAGTGAAGTCACCAACCTAAAACTAAGGAGAAATTTCCTGACAGTGAAAGCAATTAACTGGTGGAAGGGCTTCCTTCCCTAAGTTGTTGATGCTCCATCACTGGAGGTTTTTAAGAAGAGATTGGACAGCCATTTGTCCGGAATGGTATAGGGCAGTGATGGCTAACCTTTTTGCCATTGCGTGCCAGGAAGTCCATGTGCGAAGTCCATGTGGGAAGTCCATGTGCGTTTGTGCCCACATCCATAATTCTATGCACCCTCCCCTACGAATGTGCATGAAAACCCCCTCCACTCTAGCTCCTGTCCCCAGCCTCTAGAGCCTCTCCAGGAGTCTCTGGAGGTTGGGGACAGCAAAAACGTCACTTCCTGTCCAACCGGGAGTTGGGAAATGGGCCATTTTAGGCCTCTGGAGGGCCTCTGAGAGAATGGGGAAGGCTGTTTTCGCCCTCCCCAGATGCATAGAGAGGATCTTGAGCCAGGTAAGAAAGAAAAATGGGCCTTCCCCACCCCCCGAGTCCCTCCGGAGGCAGAAAACAGTCTATTACCTACTTCTGGTAGGCTCATGAGGCCCAAAACTCTGCTGGCCGGCATGTGCATGTGTGCCAGAGCTGAGCTCACGTGCCTAACCGATATGGCTACACATGCCACCTGTGGCACAAGTGCCATAGGTTCGCCATCACAGGTATATGGTCTCCTGCTTGTGCAGGGGATTAGACTAGAAGACCTCCAAGATCTTCCTATCCAACTCTGTTCTTCTGTTAATGCATGTCATATGTGCTATTGTGACTGCACAGGTTTTTGTCCCCAAAGTTCCTCTTCTCTACTTAGATTATTTGAAAGTCAAAACAGACACACTCCAGACAATCTGGGCACTGTTGTCACTTGCACTATTCGCTCAACCTCAGTTTGAGAAGTCAAAAAACATCCCAGGAAAAGATTTTGGCAAACCATGTCTGAAAATGTAGCTCAGAAATCTGCATGGACCTCACCATGTAGGAACCAGGATTTGAGATTCCATCAAAGGGCCATTATGCATGTATTATATTTTTAAAGTGTGCATGTATGGGTGTGTATGAGATTGAATGTGTGAATGAAGTTGGGGCAGAAAAGAAAGCATTTAAGAATTGAACAGAAGCACCAGCTTTCCCATTTTCTCTTGAATAAATGGTCTCGATCCCTGTTTGCTTGAGAGAGTGGATAGAGAAAACAGAGGGCCTGCTCAAAGCTCTTTGGTATCAGTGGCCCCAGAGGTGAGTCAAGAAGGAGCATCTGAAGATGCCCATGTCCACATCAGGGAAATGACAACTAGCTGTGGCGAGTTTAGAGAAACCCATGGATCATTGAAGAAAACAATAGCAGAGAATTTGGGAGAAAGACTGGAGGCAACCAGGAGCTGGAATTGCGGGTTCTATCTTTCTGGAAAATATATTCATTTAATTTAATCATTTCAATGCAATAGCATTGTGGTCTCCTGGCTACTGTAGCAATATCAGATGCTAATAATAATATGGGGTTTACGTGCCACCTATCTTGTCAAAAGGTAACTCCGATAGAGAGCTTTCTTCTAGAAAAGACTCACAAAAGAAATCAGCCTTTTCTCTGAATTGGAACTGACCAATTAGAGCCTCCTGTCCTTTTCTTCGATGGCCATGCTGAGACCATAACCATGACCTCCCAAGCTAATCACTTTGAAAGATGAAAGCAAGTTGTCCATGTAGAGATCAGTTGGACAAGGGTGCTGAGCATTAAAGCTTGCTTTTGTTTCATCTGTATTCCACTTCATGCTGTTTGTATACAGATGTGACTGTTGATCTGAGTAACTAACTAACCTCACTCTGTCAAGGACCTAGGAATACACATCTCAAATGATCTAAGCCCTAGAGCTCACTGTAACAGCATTGCCCAAAAGGCATTAAGAGTTGTTAACCTAATTTTGTGAAACTTCTTATTAACATTGAATTGGTAATTAGGGCATACAAAAACTTTGCCAGACCAATTCTCGAATACTGCTCATCTGCCTGGAATCCACACTGTATATCAGACATGAATTCAATTGAGCAAGTCCAGAAGTATTTCACGAGAAGAGTCCTCCACTCCTCTGCTCACAACAGAATACCTTATGCCACCACACTTGAAATTTTGGGCTTGGACAATCTAGAACTACACCGACTACAGTCTGACCTAAGCGTAATAAACAAAATTGTCTGCTACAAAGTCCTACTTGTCAATGACTACTTCAGCTTCAACCACAATAATACACAGGCAAACAAAAGATACAAACTTAAGGTAAACTGCTCCAAACTGGATTGCAGAAAATATGACTTCAGCAACAGAGTGGTCAATGCCTGGAATGTACTACCTGACTCTGTGGTTACTTCCACAAACCCTCAAACCTTTAACCTTAAATTGTCTACCATGGACCTCACTCCATTCCTAAGAGGTCTGTACGAGGGTGTGCATAAGCGCACCAGCGTGCCTACATCCCTGTCCTACCATTCCCATTTATTCGTACTCATCTCCTGTGTCCATGTCTATATTTATACCTCTTTTTGTTTGACAAACTAAATAAAATGTCCCCATTTTTCCTCAAAGGCAATGTAACATAACACCAATCAACATCATGAGACTTACTGATGAAGCATTTTAGAAGGACTCAAACTGAAATTCTGCAGCTCAAGATCTTGAATATTTGTTGCAGAGAAAAGCCCACCGATGAGATGATCTCCTGGCCTGTAATGATTGAGTGGGTCTCTTGAATTCCTTCCCAAAGTCAAGAAGCACTTGGTGCCGAGCATCCCACAGGCTGCCTGGGGCAACAAAAGCTCCATCAGAAGCAGAAGCAGTGGGTTCATTTCTGGGTTAGCCGAAGAATTCCCTGCCTTGCATCTGATCTCAGAATCAGTAGAGCAGAAGTATTTGGAGACGTTGAAAGCAGGTTGCTGCAAGACTGACTTTTCTAATATAATATGAAGTCCAGAGAGAACTTCTCCAATGATGGAAACTCGACCAATGCAGAAGCAGAGCTCCTGGTGTCCATGAAGCTCAGTCCAGCTTTCCAGGGTGACAAGACAACTGATACACTAACTTTCCTGATGCTGAATGTGTTGCTGCTGAGTCTGTTGACTTCCTTCAGACAATTTCCAGAGGGAAAAAGAATCCCTTGACATTTAGCAAGAAGGCAAGAAAGAAATCACTATCATTCTAATAATTAGCTGGGGAAGGAGGAGTTTTGCAAAGTCCTCCCTGCAGGGTGAACTGGGATCCAACTGAAAAAGTCCCAATGTAACTCAACGTAGTGGATTCCCAGAAAGCATCCACAACCAAATTGTTCTGTGGGCATTTGGGACACCTATCATTCTGCTGGGTTGATTTCCAGTTGCTTTTCTTTTATGCTATTATATTTGTCTGGTTTATTTTATAAAGTTGTGCTTTTGATGTGATGAAGTTACTGTTTTCTTACTGTGGACTTTTGAACATTATGATGCTGATGTGGCCTTAGACTTACTGTGCATTCCTTATTATTCAGAGTGTTATGTTTTAGGGTGGATACTTTATTTTTTTATTGTGAGCTGCTGTGCATCTGTCTGGAATTGAATGCATACAAATCAAATAGATATCCAGATGTCCGTTCATCTGTCCATCCATCCATCCATCCACCCATCCATCCATTCGTGTAACATGTCCCTTTTCTACCTGGAAGAGTCAAAGAAAAGAGTCAAAGAGTTTCTAAGAAATTTCTCCCTTGCTATATAACCTCAAACAGAGATGCTCAATATGAGACATCTCTGGTTCTTTCATACTGATCCAACAGGTAGAAAAGTCTATGTGTACCCTTTGCCAAACTGAAAATCTAATGAGTAGCATTTCACCCTGAGTCTTAAATACTTTGATTCCATAAATATCTCCTGCAAATCATGAATTTTGATTGTCCCTAGAAATGGTTCCATCCAGGAAAGGAGATTCCAAGAAAACCTCATCCTTTCGTTTCGTTTCGTTTCGTTTCCTTTCCTTTCCTTTCCTTTCCTTTCCTTTCCTTTCCTTTCCTTTCCTTTCCTTTCCTTTCCTTTCCTTTCCTTTCCTTTCCTTTCCTTTCCTTTCCTTTCTTTCCTTCCCTTCCCTTCCCTTCCCTTCCCTTCACTTCCCTTCCCTTCACTCCCCTCCCCTCCTCTTTCCTCGCCTTCCCTTCTTTCCTGTAGGTATCTTTGTCCACTTTCATCCACTCCATCAAAAGTTTCACTCCAACACTGAATCTGATGGAAGAAAAATCTGCTGTCAATTCAGAAAGCATCTCTGGCCTGCTCTTGAGTTGCCATTGGCAAGGGGGATGGGAAAACTAATTCTGTAGCTGTGGTGAGGCAGCATGTCAGTCAAAGCAAAAGCATATTCCAGCCATATCACTGTTAAGGCTGTCTCAATGGTTATCCACAGTGGCCAGAGAGGAGTGATCTCTACAACCCGCAAAATTGCTTCGATGGAAAATGTGACTGATGACACACCTTGGGGGGAGGGGGAAAACAGGGTCAGAGCTGGAACGTAAATGACGTGGGGTCAGAGATGGCTTTACTTGAAATGTGCTGACATGAAACTCCTAATAAAGAATTGGATTTCTCTTGAAGCTTGGCTCGAGGCTCATGATTTAATTAGGGCATCAGTTGGAATCCTGACATCTGCTTTATGGTAAACACTATTTTGCTCTTTTCAAATACTGAAAAAGACACCAAATTTCCTGTGGATCACCCTTCAAACATCAACTGAGATGACAGCATAGCTAAGATTGAATCTCTGCTATCAAGAAAATTTGGGGATCATTGTAGTTTCCCTTTGCCTTGTTTCTATTTTTGGTAACAGGCTTGTGAGAGATGTCAAAGCATAACCTGAGTTACGCCATTTTAAGTGACTTATTTTACCTTGTATAACCTGATTATATAACTAGACAAAAAGAACATAATAAAGATTTTCTGAAATGATTACCTTGAAGGAAATATGTATCATGCAGTTGTTTTGACGGAAGCTGATGTTCTGGGAAAAGTACTGAAATGAGATTGTTTTGAGGTTTGTCTGTTCTAGGAACAGGGAAGTACGCAATTGATGTTTTTGAGGGGTATTCCTGTTGGGAAATTGGGGAATTTCCAGGGTGGATCATGTACTACATATGTTATATAAGATCTGAAACTGATTCCCAAGGGATTTTATTGATGTGTATTCTGATGTATCCTGAAGACTATATAACCCGTGTAATTTGTTTTCTTTTCGTCTTTTCTCTCCTCCAGAGATAAAGGCCCTTTGCAAAGTAAATAAACGAATAAACTCTGTCCTATGCTTATTTTAGTCTCTGTTTCCTCCTTAAAATGGTAATGGGGTTTTCCTGTTTTTCACAAGGCTTAATCTTAATCTTAATCTTGGGAATCAATTAATTACCAAAAACTCACTTACTGAAAGCCAATAGTCAGGATCTCCTCTATTTTATTTATTTATGTACCGTTTTTTTGGAGTATAAGGCACACCTTTTTCCACCAAAAAAGTGGGTGAAAATCTGGGTTTGTCTTATACTCCGAATGTAGCCCCGCCCAGCTTCTCAAATGGATGTTTCAGAGGCTGAAAAAAGCATCAGAAACGAAGCTTCAGAAAAGAAGCCCCCCAACAGCTTCAGAAAAGAAGCCTCCAAACAGCTTCAGAAAAGAAGTCCCCAAACAGAGCTTTAGAGGCTTTTTTTTCTGAAACTGTTTTGGAGGCTTTCAGAGGCAGGAAAAAAATTTTTTTTCTGAAACATCTTGCTCCCAATAATCCTTTTACTGACCTCAGAAGGATGCAAGGCTGAGTCATCCTTGAGCCAGTCAGGATCGAACTCCTGCTGAATGAGCAGTGAATTAGCCTGCAATACTGCTGTCATGCTTGACTCACTATGCAGTCTTGCTTTTTTGTTGTTGTGAAGTCATGTCTGACCCATCATGACCCAATAGACAATGTTCCTCCATGTCTTCCTGTCCTCTACCATCCTCTGGAGTCCATTTAAGCTCACTCCTAGTGCTTCAGTGACTCCATCTAGCCACCTCGTTCTCTGTCGTCCCCTTCTTCTTTTGCCCTCAATCGTTCCCAGCATTAGGCTCTTCTCCAGTGAGTCCTTCCTTCTCATTAGGTGGTCAAAGTATTTGAGTTTCATCTTCAGGATCTGGCCTTGCTTGCAACCAGACAACTATAACAGGTGGGGGAAGGGAAGGCCTTGGAATGTAAGGGAGGCTTGGGAAGGAAATTTGGAATGCCAGTGTGTCAAATGGAAGTCTGAGACAGATCCAATATCTCAAGTTCACCAGCTGGGGAAGTCCGAGGCAGACAGACTATTCCCAAAACAAAGAAAGTGCAAATGCATGGTGGACAATGGACAATGGGAGGTTTAGGGGGGAAAGGGAAAGTTTTCCTATGCTATTTTGACAGGAAATCATTAGAACTGGCTTTTCTCCTGTACCTACATGGAATCTTCAGTAAAGTTACCTTATTTTTCGGAGTACAACATGCGCTCCCACTCCCAAAGAGGCTGATAACTTGGGTGCGTCTTCTACTCCGAATGTAGCTCCACCCACTAGCCGGCCCCCACCCTTCGGCCTCAGCACGTCCTCTTCCTGGCTGCAGAGATTGCCACAGACAATGGCTCTCATTTTCAGCCTCCAAACGCTCCATTTGAGATCCATTCAAGGCTGAAGGGATTGCCAAAACACATCGCCACTGATCTCTGCCTGTGCACATTGTGTTTTCGGCCTTTGTGCATCGCGTTTTAGGCTTCAGCATGCCCCATTTTTGGCTTCTGCACATCATGTTTTCAGGTAGCAATAGGCGGTGATGTGCCTTTTACGATCCCTGCAGCCATGAACGGCTCTCAAATGGAGCATTTGGAGGATGAAAAGAAGGGGCGCGGAGCCCAAAATGGCAACCCATTTTGCCAAAGCTACTGCCTTGTCTTACTGCTTCCACGCTTCACCTGCTTTACTAAGCAGAGCTCCCTCTGACAATCAGCTGTGCTTTTTCAGCTGTTTATCAGCCCCAGTGTGCGCTCACAACCATGGAACTAATGTGTGCTAAAGCTGACCAGGCTAAGGACACTAGCCAGATGAATACCTGGTAGGCAGAGGCAGAATTTTTTTTCCTATTTTCCTTCCCAAAAACTAAGGTGCCTCTTATACTTCGGAGCATCTTATACTCCAAAAAATATGGTATATTCTTGGTAAAAAAATGTCCCAGGAGTTTCTTTTGCTGTCTAACCCAATGGGACAATTGACAACTGCATTCTAACTAACTGACTGACTGACTGAAGCTGATGTAGATGGGATGTTCAGTTGCCTTTTTGTTTTGTAACTACATGAAATTAGTGTAGATATAGAGTTAAAGGCAGGGCAAGCATATCATTGACTGGGAATCTTGGATTCTGGGAATCCTGAATTATGCCTACTTTATCACTTTATGGCTGAAGGCTGTACAATTTAAAGCTTTGTTTTTATTTTGTATCTTGTTGCAAAAATGTAGGTAAAACTTGTTGGTTTGAGAGCTGTTGTGCTTGAGGCGTAAAATATTCCTGAGCATCTTTTTTTGGTCAGAAGTAAATATTTTATTATTATCTCCATCCTCAGGGTGTTTTATTGGGCCTTGCATACCAGTCCTGAATCCAGAGTTTTGGAATGTTTCCAAAAATTTCCTTTCTTCTGCAATAGACTCTCTTTTCCAATTTCATTTCGGAAAAAAAAATGTGTAGGTATCTTCAGTGCTTAGCCATCCTTTCCGCTTTCAATCACATATTTCATATCCTGCCAATCAGGGTTTCTTGGTCAATTCATTGCTTTGCTTACATAATCTCTCCTGTCACCTTTCTCTTTGCAAGCAGGAACATCATACCACCATCTCCCACACAATCCTGGCCTCATAGTTCCATTGTGGGGTCTATTAGTCTCAACTCTCCGCTGATAAGGCTCCCGCCTCCCACTCAACCCACTATGGAGGAATGGTTGGTGAATTTGGTAGAATAGCTGAAATGGATAAATTAACTTCTTTGATTAGGGAAAGGAAATGATCTACATTAATTGATAACTAGAAGCCTCTTCTACATTTCTTTATATAAAAAAAAATCTCATTAGAGAATATTTGTTGTTCAGGATTGAAATGAGGGATCCTTGGTTCCCTCTGAGCTTTCTTGCTTTCTTGCAGATGTTTCATGACCCAAACTAATGACATCATCATTTTTATCAGCCCTGATGATGTTTCCCTCCCCCTGAATGCCATCACTCTGCTTAACAACTAATTCCCACAACACTGTCAAATAATGTATTACTATCATTATTCTCTTCCTTACTACTATTTATCTCTTCCCACTTATTACTATAACCATGTTGCTCGTATCTTTCAATTTATATTGTTTTTATTTGTTTCCTAGTACAATTTGAAAGCTTATTAGTAACCTTGACTATCACTAAGTGTTGTATCTTTTTATTCTTGGAGAATGTATTTTATTCTCCTTATGTACACTAAGAGCCTATGAACCAAAGACAAATTCCTTGAGTGTCCAATCGCACTTGGCCAATAAATAATTCTATTCTATCTTACCTAGTTTGGGACATGAACCATCTGCAAGAAAATGAGCACGCATAGGGAGCACCAAGGACCCCACAAATGAACTTCTGATCTATAGTTTTGATTGTTAGACAAGATAGATTATTGGGAAAAATATTTTCTTCTACTGTTTGGTAGATCTCAATAATTATAAATATTTTATTAGTGAATTAATGTCCCTTGGATTAAAAAAAAAAGGTGATGACCATTTGTGGTGCAGCTTTATTTTCCCCAATTTTTTGGCCTTATTTCTCTGAATCTGAGAGATTAAAAACACTTTTTCCTTTTGTAAAAGCCAGCTGTTCACCCCAGAGGTGGGTTTCAGCAGATTCTGACTGGTTCTGGAGAACCAGTAGGGAAATTTTGAGTAGTTTGGAGAACCGGTTGGCGCTGTGGGGACACAGACGGGGAAATGGCGAGCCCCTTTGAGCCCTGCCAAATCCCCTTTGCTAAGCTGCCGCCGATAGGTCTGCGGACCTCCCTTGTCTTGTAGGGACAGGGGGACAAGAAGGAATGCCTTGGGCGGCCGAGAGGAACAGGTAGGTTCCTCGGGGCTGGAGGCTTCTCCTTCACGCCGGCAGCAGCAGAACGGCAGCCATGGCGGCTGCCCTGAAACTGCAGCAACCAGGAACAAGGATTGTTGTGGAGGAAGAAGATGAAGAAAGAGCAAAAATCACCAACCCAGGCAATATAACGTACCTATTTGGAATTATTGGAAAACAAGACCCCAAAATTATAAGCGGCTGCTGGACTGCGGGGCTTAAAGATTGAAAAGAAAAAAAAATGGGTAAAAGACCCAAATTGAATTTTGTTGCAGTAAACTTAAACTGGATGATTTGGTATTAATAAATTTCTGAAATTTGACTGTGCTTTTAACTGGAGTGGAGAGGAGAAATGGATATTCCTGAGAATTAATGCCTCTAAAAGAAAATGAAGCTAATGAAGATAGACAGATGGATGGCTACAAAGTAGCCATGGAGTCTGCAGTGACTAAGCAGGGAAGTGGATTGAAGAGATTTCCCTTTCTGGGTGGAAAAGAAACATGTTAATTGGCTTTTTTTCCTTGGATTACTTGAAATTAATATTGGATATAAGGATTTTGGAGATTCCTACTCTGTCCCAGATGATTTTAAGAAAGAAGAAAGAAGAAAGAAAGAACATTTTGGATTTTAACAATGGAGACTGACAAAACTAGGTGTGGTGTAGTTAACAAAGACAGGAAGCTGATGCACTACGCTTGGATCAGACATTTTAAAAGTTTTAAAGGGACATACAGAAATTCTTTACTTTGAACTGATGAACCTTGAAATAGAGCACTTTGGACAGAGAAGAAAAGGAAGAAAAGGAAGAATTAAAGTGGATAAATTTAAATGTGACTAACTGAAATGCAAAGTTTAAAAGCCTATGTATATATGATAAAGTTTAAAAGCCTAGGTATATATGATTTTTGGATAAAAACAGGAAGGGTTGTGAAATAATAAAAATAGAAAATAAGATGATAGTGGATGATATCAAGGGGATAAAAATAATAAAGAAGAATATATTCTGAGGCAGGAAAATGTTAAGAAAATGTACTGTTTGATGTAATACATTTTAATTTTAATTTGCAAACAAATGTTAAACTGATGAATAAGGATTGATTGAACAAAATACAAGATACACAGATGCTAGTGATTAGTCTAGAATTAAGGTAATACAAGTTGGAAATGATGACCATTATGAAATATACTGAGATTTAAATTGAAAGAGCAGGATGGAAAAATGATATAAAACAGATAATTATATTACAGTTAAAATGTGTGGGATGGATACCAACTAGATAAGAGTTTGAGACTTGGTGGAAATATGTTGGAAATTAATTCAAAATGCTGGAAACAGCCAAACAAATAGGAGGAGAGTTGGAGGAGACTATGCTGGAAATCAGCCCACAAAATGCTGGAAACAGACAAACAAATTGGAGGAGAGTTGGAGGAGATTGAGGAACTATTCTAAAATCAACTAAATAGTTGGTGTTTTGGAGGGGATCAAGTTGAGAATTAATCAAATAGAACAAGCTGGAAGATAGTTAAATATTAGAGGGAGATATAGTGCAAAAAATATTAGAAATTGGAGTAAATAAAATATGCCTTTGAAAGAAATCTGTGTAACATGTAAACTGAGAAAAAAAAATTAAGGTAAACTGATTTGAGGATAAGGGTCAAAGGATTAAAATTAGACAAAATGTTGTTTTATAAAATATAATAAAAATGGAGTGGTATTGAATTGAAACTAAGAATAAATGGCGATAAAATTGTAAACACTTAAACAAGAGGTTAGAATATTGTAAAAATTATTTTGATATGACTTGTATAAGATATAAGGTAAAGGAGAATAAAGATATGTTTAGAATTGTTATGCAAATGTAAAAATGAGTGAAAGTGAATTTGAAACTAATTTTGGATAGATATAATGGATTTATATAGATGAAAATGTTAAATTTGAGGTAAAATTGGTTTTTTCTTAAATTTTGAATTTCTTTTTTATCTTCTTTTTTTTCTTTTTTTGTTTATTTATAAAAGATGTAATGTAAATTGTGAATTGAGCTCATGAAAGGAATGTAGGCGTGGTAACCATCTATGACCGGATCGAGATTTTTGCTCTTGAAAGTTATGTTTTTATGTTTAAATTTGAAAAAATAAATAAAAAATATTTACAAAAAAAAAAAAAGCAGGTTCTGACTGGTTCTGGAGAACCAGTAGGGGAAATTTTGAGCACACATAAGGAGCACCAAGGACCCCACAAATAAAAAGAAATGAACTTCTGATCTATAGTTTTGATTGTTAGACAGGATAGATTATAGGAAAAAAAATATTTTCTTCTACCTGTTTGGTAGATCTTAATAATTATAAATATTTTATTAGTGAATTAATGTCCCTTGGATTAAAAAAAAAAAGGTGACGACCATTTATGTTGCAGCTTTATTTCCTCCAGTTGTTTGGCCTTATTTCTCTGAATCTGAGAGATTAAAAACACTTTTTCCTTTTGTAAAAGTAAGCTGTTCACCCCAGAGGTGGGTTTCAGCAGATTCTGACCGGTTCTGGAGAACCAGTAGGGGAAATTTTGAGTAGTTTGGAGAACCAGTAAATACCACCTCTGACTGGCCCCGCCCCCATCTATTCTCTGCCTCCTGAGTCCCAGCTGATCGAGAGGAAATGGGGGAAGTCCAAGTCCTTTAATAGGGTACAGAAACAAATGATACAAAAATTCGGTACATGTGATACATCAGAAAGAAACCAATGAAAGAACGAAAGACATTTATTACATTTGACAAGTGAACAATAGAAAACATTGATTAGAGATTACTTTCCAAACATTGTAAATTTATGGGTTACATCATGCTCTTTCCAAGATGGATTAGTATCTTACTTAAAACTTGCAAGTGTATTAATTTCATCATACCTTAAAGACCATTCAAATGAGAGATATACATCGGAATGGAGAAAATGGATTGATTACATACAGAAGAAGTATCCGAATAAGAAGATTCATATAGCTTATGAATGAAATAATATTAAGTAGTTTATATTTGTTTTTTCTGAGTTATAAGGAGTTAAGGACCTAGGGAGAATATGAAATGTAATAATTTGTTAGCATATTCTAGTTTTTGGTTTGTGAATGCTATACCCTGTGCTCGTTCTGGGAAGTCTAGGGAGGGGGGTGGGGGGAGGGAGGGGAAGGGAGGGTGGGCAGGGGAGGGGGGTTGAGGGGGGAAGGGTGGGGGGGTGAAAATGTTTGTATCTTTCATAAAACTTTTCAATAAAAAAAAATAAAATAAAAAAAACTTGCAAGTGTATTCAATTACTTTCAGAACACACTGACTAAGATTCAGTTTTGAAAACTCTGTTTTTTTTCCCATGAAAAAAACAGAAGAAAAACATGTTTTCCTAAAATCTGAAAGGAGGTCAACACTGCCAGACTAAAATTCTAATAACGTCCTCAGTTAAAGGCTGATAATGAAGCCCAAAATGCTAAATAATACTACCAGACACAGAAACATAAAAACATGGAAATTAGCCTTAAGCAGGAGATCACTTCAAAAAGCCGCCTGTTAGTGTTTTCTCCTGAAAAGTACCCAATGGGTGAGAATTATATTGGGTGGGAATTATATCCCCAGAACATCCATCAGCATCACCTTTTTATTTCACTTTTGAACATCAGATGTTCCTTTGTATTCAGATCTGGCCTCAGCAAAATGATGTAACACTTAGGGATGAAGATGCAACCCAGCAGCCCAGCACTGGAAGCCAAGATGGAGAAGACCTGCACAGCAACCGTGAATTTCCCTTTGGTGCTGAGATAGGTGGGCACAAAGGAGATCCAGACACTGCAAAAGACCAGCATGCTGAAGGTGATCAGCTTGGCTTCGTTGAAGGACCCAGGTAGATTCCTGGCCAGGAAGGCCACTATGAAGCAAATGGCAGCCTGAAAACCCATGTAACCAAGGGCAACATAAAACATAGTGACAGAGCCTTCATTGCACTGCAGAACAATCTCTCTAGGCTGGGAATACATGTCAGAATCAGGGAATGAAGGAAAGACTCCTAACCAGGTGAAACAAATGACCACCTGGACACTGGAACAAGAAATGATGATGGTGTTGGTCAGACTCTTGCCCAGCCACCCTCTTACTCTGTTTCCTGGCTTTGTGGCCAGGAAGGCCAGCACCACCATGACTGTTTTGGCCAAGACGGAAGACACGGCAATTGAGAAGATGATGCTGAAAATTGTTTGTCGGAGAAGGCAGGTGGTTCTCCTTGGCCGACCAATGAAGAGAAAGGAAGTCAAGAAGCAAAGAAGAAGGGAGACCAGGAGGATATAGGAGAGATCCCGGTTGTTGGCTTTGACAATTGGAGTTTCTTGGAATTTAATGAAGATTCCCAAGACTAAAACTGTGGTTAAGATCAGGAATAGGGCAAAGAAAGTAAGAATAATTCCCAAATACTCTTGATGGGACAAAAAAGTTACAATTTTGAGGATACATTGATCTCGATGCTTGTTCTGATATTGATTGTCTGGACATCTGGTGCAGTGGTCTGCATCTATAGAGGACAAATGTAATATTGACCATGAATTTGTAGGATGGGAGTTAGATTTTGAAATCAGGAAGCCCACATCTAAATTTGTGTGTGTATTCATCTGCAGGGGATGGGAGGCAGAGAGAAAAACTTAGGAGTATGTGTACACAAGTGCTTCTTTGCCTTAGTATGTGTCTCAAGTTGATAAAGTGTAGCTAGATTAGGGGCAGAATTTGAGAGGAGACAATTCTAGTAAGCAAATGGGGAGAAGAGACAACCATCTACATCAGGGGTGTCAAATTTAATTTCATTGAGGACTGCATCAGGGCTATGGTTGACCTTGGGGGGGGGTCAGGCGTGGCTGACTGGGTGGGTGTGGCCAACTGGGTGGGTGTGGCCAACTTGACATCACTCCCCAAACTGCTAGCATGTTTCTTCTTCACATTGGGTAGACCAGGCTGAAGCCACGCTGGCCCAATCTTTCCTCTTACCATTGGGTAGACTGGGCTGAAGCCATGCTAGCCTGAGATTTCCTCTTCGCACCGGGTAGACCAGGATGGCCCATGTACTGGATCCTACCACATCACAGGCCGGATGCAACCCATGGGCCTTGAGTTTGACACCCCTGATCTACATCATGTAGGAAGGTTTCTAATGGACTAGGATTAGACAACTTGACAAGTTTGGAATATTCTGGTTTTCCAAACTGGAGTTTGATTTGTCCCATTACCCATTAATTGGAGGATAAAATTGAAATTCAATAACAATATTGTTCCACTATTTTTGCTTTCATTTTGTCCCACCAAATCCCAATGGTTAATGATTAAAAAGGGGCAGATAAAGTTGCCTGGTTTGACCTAGCTCTAATTGCCATAATGAGGAGGAGTTCCTCTCCGGCAGCAATGTATTCCCCCAAATAGCTATTCCACAGGAAACACAGATCATGCTTGCCTACTCCTTGGATACTTTGGAGGTTAGGCAGAAATGTGTCTATCCCGAGTCCACCCTGGAATGGAGGAGATGGCAAGATTACTGACTAGGTCCTGTGTGACTTGGCTCTCAGGCCTGGAAGCCATCTTTTTCATTGCATCTTCAGACCTGCCACATTTACTACTGTGGGAAACTGTGATAATAATAATAATAAATAATAATAATTTTATTTCTATACCGCCCTTCTCCCGAAGGACTCAGGGCGGTGTACAGCCTATTTAAAAACAGAATAGACATCGAATTAAAATAATTAAAAAATATTAAATAATTGGCTTAATTTAAAACCCCAAAAATTTAAAACATCCAATTAAAAATTATGTTGCTAACCCAGCCTGGCGGAACAATAGGGTCTTGAGTGCGCAGCGAAATACCCGGAGGTCAGAAATCTTACGAATTTCCGGGGGCAGTTCATTCCACAGGGCTGGGGCTCCCACAGAGAAGGCCCTCCCCCTGGGTGTCGCCAGCCGACATGACTTGACCGATGGCACCCTGAGGAGACCCTCTCTGTGGGAGCGGACTGGCCTGTGGGAGGCTATTGGTGGCAGAAGACGGTCTCGAAGGTACCCGGGTCCTATGCCATGGAGCGCTTTAAAGGTGGTGACCTTGAATCGCACCTGGAAGACCACTGGGAGCCAGTGCAGCTCGCGCAGGAGGGGTGTCACGTGGGCGCAACGGGTTGCACCCATAACCACCCGCGTGGCCGCTTTCTGGACCAGTTGGAGCCTCCGAGTGCTCTTCAAGGGGAGCCCCATATAGAGAGCATTGCAATAGTCCAACCTGGAGGTGACAAGGGCGTGAGTGACTGTGCGCAGGGCGTCCCGATCCAGAAAGGGCTGCAACTGGCGAATCAGGCGGACCTGATAAAAGGCCCCCCTGGCCACGGCCATCATATGTTCTTCTAAAGACAGCCGTGCATCCAGGAGGACACCCAGATTGCGAGCCCTCTCTGTGGGGGGCAAAGATTCACCCCCAATAGTCAGCGATGGCACCTGCTGACTATATCGGGACGCCGGGAGCCACAGCCACTCGGTCTTGGAAGGGTTGAGTCTGAGCCTGTTCCTCCCCATCCAGACCCGCACGGCCTCCAGGCAGCGAGACATCACATCAAGGGCATCGTTGGGGTGGTCTGGGGTGGAGATGTACAGCTGAGTGTCGTCAGCGTACAGGTGACACTTTACCCCAAAACCACGGATGATCTCACCCCGCGGCTTCACATAAATGTTGAACAGGAGGGCCGAGAGGACCGACCCTTGTGGCACTCCCCATGCGAGATGCCTCGAGGTCGACCTCTGTCCCCCTGCCAACACAAACTGCGAGCGGTCGGAGAGGAAGGAGGTGAACCACCGCAGAACGGTGCCCCCTATTCCTAACCCCCTCAACCGCCGCAGCATGATACCATGGTCGATGGTATCAAAAGCCGCTGAGAGATCTAATAGGACTAAGACAGAGGAACAACCCCTGTCCCCAGCCCTCCAGAGATCATCCACCAACGCGACCAATGCTGTTTCTGTGCTGTGCCCCTGCCTGAAGCCCGACTGGCACGGGTCCAGATAGATAGCTTCATCCAGGTGTCGGGGAAGCTGTCGTGCCACCACGCTCTCAACAACCTTCACCACAAAATGAAGGTTGGAGACCGGACGATAGTTGGCTAATTCAGCCGGGTCCAGGGAGGGCTTCTTGAGGAGGGGCCTCACTACCGCCTCTTTCAAGGCGGCAGGAAAGGCACCCTCACTCAGAGAAGCAGTTATAATCCCCTGGAGCCAGCCTCGTGTAACCTCCCGGGAGGCCAGTACCAACCAGGAGGGACACGGGTCCAATAAACACGTGGCGGCACTAATCTTACCCAGAACCCTGTCCACATCCTCGGGAGCCACAGGATCAAACTCCTCCCAGATAACATTCTCAAGACCTGCCCTCGTCTCCTCCCGTGGACTCATCCAATCGGAGTCCAAGCCATCCCGAATCCGAGCAACTTTATCGTGCAGGAATTGCACAAAATCCTCAGCACGACCCTGTGATGTGGGGATTGTATGGAGCATGGATGATATATACCGGTAGTTATAATAACATTCCTTTCTCAGAAAGTCAAGGACATCTTGCCCTGCACCTGGAGCATTAGAACTGGGAGGCATTCCGGTCAGCATGGTGTTTGGATTGGGCCATGTGATGGACTTGTGGGTGTTGGTCAGGGACTTGAACTTTCCTTTGGGTGAGGAAACCCTGGAAGCTTTCAGATTTGGGTTTTCCCAGATGTGCCAATATGACATCTTCAATAACATGTAACTTTGGGGAAAGTCAAGCCTTGGAATTTTCTTTCATTGGAGGTGTTACTTGGAACCCTGACATTGGAGATTAATTTATCTCAATGGAGAGCTTCATACTGTAGAAGCAACATCATTCTGTTTGTCATGGTGAAACAATGGGCTGCTTCATGTCACTTCAACTGATCCTTCACAAAGTCACATATGCTTCTTGATAGCTGCTTGGCTTCTTCTACACTTAACCTCTCATTCCAATGAATTCTCCCAGCTCATATTATTGTTATATCTTTGGTGAAATTAATTCTGAGAGTTAAATTAATACTCCCTCCCACTCCAATACCCAAATTAGAAATATCTTCTTAGCAAAGATCTGCAGGAACCTTTGCTCCTATCCCAAGAACTGTTTTGATTCCCATTCACCCACCTTCTTGGGTGGAAATGCTCCCTTCTGCACAAGGGACGCAGTCGTAGCAACAGACTGGTTTTCCTTCCTGGACCACCTTGAAATAGCCAGGTTGACAAGGCTCCACACACTGGGAGTGAGGCAAGGGCTGAAAGTGAACATAATTTGCATTCAGAAGCATCTGCAAAACTGATTAGTTATGAAATGAATTACAGTGTTGGAATGGGATTGTCAGGTCCCATAGCTTATCTCGTCTCCAGAGAAGAGCAGCAGCGTTGCCTTGGAGACCGGCGTTTATCACCTCCTCAGCCTGAGTATCTCATAATATCTTTACACTTCGAGATCGGCTTGGTGATGTATTGGGCTTTGGGAGGGGCTCTGTCTGTACTTTACTGTTTTGAGCGGGAAACTTAATTCCTGCCTAGATCTCTTGCTATCACAATCTTCCAATAAATGTTTCCTTTTGAAATGGCTTTTGTTTCATGAGTACTGCTTTCTTGAGAGGACTAGAGAGGCAGGGTCTTACAGGGACCAACAAAAGAGGTATGTGCAAAATGGACTAGAAGTGGACCATTCTGTTTCTCCTCTGGGCCATGTGGTGGTGGCCACTCCAGAGAATTTTCAAGAAAGTTACTGTTGAAACTGGAAGCATGATAGTCAGACATGCTTCCATTTTGGAGGACTGTCTCTGGAAGGCTGTCAGAGAAACTTTTGGAAAAACAGATCATATGGAGGGGAAATGCTAATTCTGGATTTGTTCAGCATGATGGGTTTTGTACTTTTCTTCTACCAAATAAGGTGAAATTCTTGAATGTATACATGTCCAAGTGAAAATTTGTAACTCAATTGATTTTACTTCTCCCCTCCTCTTAAATCCTACTTCCATTTCCCCCCATCCCCACATTTTTCCCCTCTATGTCCCCAGACCAAAGTCTTCTACTGTATAAGTCATGAAGCATCTTTTCCTTTGCTGGTTATAAATGAAGGAATATAATTCTGAAGCATGAATTTGAAGGCAGTCAGTCTTACATATTGTTTGGGATGGAGGGGATTGATTGAGGTCATAGGATGGAGGGGATTGATTGAGAAGACGGACAAAACTAAAGAGATGGGACACCTCATCCCTTACCTGATTGAGCCACTGAGGGCTTGTGATGGCTTCCTTGTTGATGTTGAATTTGACTCCAATGGTTCCTTCTCTGTCTAGACTCCCAAATTTCACTCTGGTCGTTGATTTATTAGGAAACAACACCCAGCTCACAATATCAAAGTCAGCCATTAAATCTCCATTTCTATCCAAATACATTCCTTCTATGGTGTTGTTGTAGATCTGAGGATTCTTCAGGAAATGGTGAAGCTACAGAATATAAGGAAAGAAGTTTTTACACAAATGGAATCATCTAAACAAGTTGATGTACAGAGATTTAAGGAATTTGGCTTATTGACCTGTAGCCTGTTTTCTTCTCAGGACAATCTGCATAGATTTGTCCTTCAGGTACAAATGGTGGATGTTTTCTTAACATTCTTTGGAGAGTTTCTCCTGTGCACATTGAATAACAAACACCGCAGTGAGCCTTGATTATTTATTTTGGGTCCTGTGTTTTGATTCCACAAGAGAGATAGATTAACAGAGTTGGAAGGGACCTTGTAGGTCATCTAGTCCAACCCCCTGCCCAAGCAGGAGACCCTACACCATTTCTGAGAAATGGCAGTCCAATCTCTTCTTGAAGGCTTCCAGTGAGGAAGTTCCCACAACTTCTGAAGGCAAGCTGTTCCATTGGTGGATTGTTCACACTGTCAGAAAATGTCTCCTTATTGTAGAAGACACAGCATCAGTTTGTACAACTAGCTATCTTCTAGACTGTCAGCTTCTACCGACGACCTCCCATCGACCCATGTGCTCCCACAGAGAGGGCCTCCTCAGGGTGCCATCAGCCAAACAATATAGGCTAGTGCCCCCCAGGGGGAGGGCCTTCTCTGTGGGGGCACCTACCCTCTGGAATCAGTTGCCCCCAGAGATAAGGAGAATCCAAGACGTCAGTGCCTTCCGCCGTGCCCTTAAAACCCATTTTTTCCAGCAAGCCGGGCTGGCTTAAGAAGAAATTTTTAAATGTTTTAATTGGTTTGTGATTTTTAATTTTCGGGCCAAATTTATATATATTTTAATTGCTTTTTAATATTTGTATTTCATGTTCTTAATTCTGGCTGTACACCATCCTGAGTCCTCAGGGAGAAGGGCGGTATATAAATTGGAAATAAAATAAAATAAAATAAAAACTCAGTCCTGGAAATATAATAATTTAATAATTATAATTATAATTTACCAAAGTTGGAAGGGACCTTGGAGGTCTTCTAGTCCAACCCCCTGCTTAGGCAGGAAACCCTACACTACTTCAGACAAATGGTTCTCTAATCTCTTCTTATAAACTTCCTGTGTTATGAATTGGCTTTTGGAAATTGGGAAGGAAATGTCAATATTAATAATTGACTCTTCCATCTGCTCATTATCTGAAGAAAGCTTGAACACTGATTCCAAGGGAAAGCTTTAATATTGATTCTGGCACTCTTCAGGTGATTTTACAAGAATATACACTGATAATTTTAATATTAAATACAATGTTGTGTTACATTATAATAAATTGGAAGATAATCCAAAATTCCTTTTTACAAGCATCAAATTCTAGCATCTGAAGAAAGAAATGCTGAAAGCACATGAAGTAAAATACATGGAATAACTAATACCGGAGGGCCTACTAATCTCCTGGGAAGACAAAAAATACAGAATTTATAATGTAGGAAAAGCACAGGATTTCTTTGACCAACACTTCGTGCTGGAGGAGGAGCAGGAGAGCAGAGAAGAAGAGAGACTTAAGAGGCAAGAGGAACAGCGGACAGAGAAAGAAGAAAGAGACCAGGAAGAGGGGAGAAGATTGGAAAGAGAAAGAATGGAGAGAGAGGGAGCGAGGGAAATGACGCAAATGATTACTAGAAACACAAAAAGACTGCAAACAACGAATAGATAAATAAAGAGAGATGGAAGGAGAGCTAAAACTTATTTCAATCAATATAAACGGACTTAACTCACCAGCTAAAAGAAAGCAGACATTCACAAAACTTCAAAAGCTAGAAATAGATATCATAACACTCCAAGAGGTACATATCAAAAGACAGCATCAAAAACTATTGGACAACCAAAGATTAGGAAGGCTATATGCAGCTCTAGGAGACCAAAAAAAGAGAGGAGTCATAATATATGTAAAGAAACACCTAAAAACAAAACAAATATATGCAGATACAGAAGGACGTATCTTAATAATAGAAATACAAACAGGATCCAAAACAATATTATTAATATCCATATATGCACCCAACGGAAACCAAAATGATTTTTTTAAAAAGCTACATAATATAATTAAAGACCTGGAATATGAAACTATCTGCATGGTAGGAGATTTCAACGCAATCATGGACATAGAAAAAGACTATCGGAGTAACAAACAAAGTAAAACCAGAAAGAAAACTCTACCGGAACCTTTCAAAGACATGATCAATGAATTACACCTACATGACGTATGGAGAGAGGCAAACACGCAAACAAAACAGTACACATACTATTTGAACCCACACCAGTCATGGTCTAGGATTGATATGGCCTGGATGACTTCAGACCTCAGAGAGGAGGTAAAAAATATCAAAATAGCAGTAAACACCTGGGCAGACCATAACCCCATTAAAATACTATGGAAAGGACATCAAAAGCAAAGGAGGTGGATGATGGATATGGGAATAATAAAAGATAAGGAATACATACAGATGATTGAGAAAGAGGTTAAAATGTTCCTACAAATAAATACTAAAGAACAGACATCGCTTCAAAACCTTTGGGACACAATTAAAGCATACATAAGAGGTCTTACAATTGCGTATATGTTACAATATTTTTTCTGTTTGCCTATATACAAAATATCATCCACATAGATTAACACAAATTCTAATGATTCACCTTCCTTTCTAACAAAAAAGCAATTGTCTGCAGTTCTGGCTTTGAAATCCATATTTTTAAGCACGCTGACTAGACATTCATACCAACGCTTGCCGGATTGTTTTAATCCGTACAAGCTTTTGTTAAGTAACCAGGTCTCATTTCTATTTGTACATTGGCTATGAGGTGCCCTTACATATATCTCTTTGTCGAGCTTTGCATGTAAATATGCAGTCTGCACATCATATTGAAAGACATCAAGATTGAGTATAGCCGCTATGACTAAAGCCGTCTTAACACTTTCGGTTCTTACAGTGGGAGAGTATGTGTCAGTGTAATCCTCAGGATATTTTTGAGCGTAACCTTGTGCGACTAATCTAGCTTTATATAATTTATTACCCTCTTCTAAATCTTTGATTTTGAATATCCAACTGGTGCCTATAATTGTCTTGTTCTTAGGGGCAGGGACTGGTGTAAATACACCTAATTCACGCAAGCTGTTCATTTCTTTTGTTATGGCTAATTCCCATTTTTCTCTTTCTTCCATGGGAAGTTTCAACACTTCCTCGTATGTGTTAGGTGTTGGTGTCTCATCATTCACACACATTATATAATCCTTATACTTATTGGGTAATTGTTTTCTGTTACACCTGATTGTTCTTATTGGAATGCTCTCATTATCGTGTAGATACCTTGCTTCCTTTTTGGTTAATGAATCTGTTTTTATCCTGGTATGGTTACCTGTCCATGTTTTGTTTTTGTCATCATGTGTGTTATGTTCATGTTTCTCTCTTTCTATTCTGTCTTGTTGTTCAATATTTGGTTTTGTATTTTGGATTATTTCGTTAAGATGTATCTTAGACCAGTTGGCCTGTTCATGAAATACTGCTGTTCTTGAGACTATGAATTTGTTATTACTGTCAATGAATCTATATCCTTTTGTGCCTGTTTCGTATCCCATGAATCTGAGCCTCCTGGATACGTTATCTCCCTTACGTCTTAATTGTTTTGGTATGTGTACGTCTGCTGTAACTCCAAATATGTGCATGTGTGATATTTTTGGTTTCCTATTGTACATCACTTCGTATGGGGTTTTATTTAGGATGCTAGACCAGGTCCTATTTTGGGTATAGTTTGAATATAGTAATGCTTCTGACCAGAATTGTTTTCCTAAACCAGCATCTTCTAATGTACATCTAATCATGGTTTGCAGTGTCGAGTTCTTTCGTTCTGCTGTACCATTCTGAAAAGCAGAAAATGGGCTAGTCGTGAAGTGTAGCATTCCTTTGTCTTTTATCCATTGTGAGAATTCTTTTGACATGAATTCGGATCCCCTATCTGTCATGATTTGTTTTATTTTGATATTGTGTTGTGTTTCTACACGTTTGTAAAATTCTTTGAATTTTTGGAAAGTTTCATCTTTGTGTTTTAAAGTATAAACAAATCCATAACGGCTATAGTCGTCTACAATAGTTAGGAAATATCTTTTTTTGTATGTGATGGATGGTGTTAATGGACCAACCAGATCCATATGTACCAGATCAAAAATTTGGTTAGAGGTCCTTGTTGCCCTCTTTGGTTTTGGGTTCGTTCTGAGTTTTGAGGATTTACATACTGAGCATTCCAAATAGTTTTTACAATCCTTTATTTTAACGCCATCAGCATGTTCAATCATTTTTTGTATTACAGGGAAACTTGCATGTCCCAATTTTCTATGCAACATGTGTGCAATTGGTTTGCCTATATTGGGTCTTTTGTTATTGTGTGTATCACTAGTGGGTGTGTCTTTGTGATTACAGTGTGTATTGGGTTCTTCATTGTCATTGTTGTTACTATGCTCACTGTCTATGTTTATGTCGTCATCAGTGTTTGTATTAATGTTATGCAACCATTTATCTTCTGTTACAAGGAAGGGTAGGCCCCCTTCGATAACTACACTATTCAATTTAGTCCCATCCTTTTCTAGTATTGCTTTTCCCCCAGAGAAGATTATATTTATGTTGAAATCTTGGCTTAATTTCACTGCACTAAGTATGTTATGTGATATTTCTGGTATCAACAATACCCCCTCTACTTTACCTAAACCAGGTATATTTACATCTCCTTTCCCTATGACTTGAACATTTTCTTGATTGGCTACTCTTATCATAAATTTATCATTTGTGAATGAAGACAGTATTTTCTTGTTATTTGTTGTATGATTAGTCGCCCCTGAATCTATGAGCCAAGTATTGTTTTTTGATTTTTGTGTGATGACATTGTTATGTTTATCTAATCCATTTAATGACCCTGATTTTCTGTCCCTTGAATTATCTCTATCCTTTCTGCGTTCTCTGTAGTTTGGGTAGTCTCTATATCTGTATCTATCAATAGATGATTGCCTGTCTTGATATCTACCCCTATAATCACGGTTTTGTCTTTCCCTATGAAACATGGGGCAATCTCCCTTAGAGTGTTTTCTGGATCCACAATTGTAACATTCAATTGTTTTTTGGTGATTCTCTTGGAAGGTTACCCCTTTTGCCTGTCTGTGTTCTGTGTATGCATTGTATCTACTTTTCCTCAAATTATCTTCAGCTATTAATTTATTTGACAGACTTTCTATGGATAAGTATCCTAGATTGATTGAGTCCAAGTGTGATATGTAGTTATCCCATGATGAATCTAATGAGTTAAGGATAACGCTTTTCATTGTCTGTTCTGATATTATTTCTCCTCTTAGATGTAATTCTGCTCTGGTTTTGTTTAAGGATATTAAATGTTCACTTATGGTGGTTCCAGAGCTTAATTTGGCTGAAAAGAAATCTTTAGACATTCTAGTGGTTGTTGCTACACTTTCACTATGAAACAATTTAAACATGCATTGAATTATTTCTGAAACAGTAAGATTATGCTTAATACTGTAGTACATGGCAGGTGATATGCTAGAAATTATTAAATAGAATGCTCTGTGATGCAGGCAGTCTATTTTTAGAGTCCAAGGTCTTTTGGGAGGATTGGTTATAAAAAATAATAAATTTTCTTTCATAAAGACAACCTGAATTTGTTGACACCATTCCTGTAAATTGATGCCATCAATTCTAAGTTTTGGGAAATCACTAGGTAGATTCCCAATATTACTATTCCCACTACTTACAACTGTGGGTAGTCCATGGTCCTGTAGATGTTGAAAATTGCAGAATGCTGTGGGTATTCTGCTGATGAGCTTGAAAGGTTCTCCTTCTTCATAAAGTTCATTGTAGTTCTCTGTGTTCATCTGCGCATGCGCGTTGGTCATTTCTCTGCTGAAGCCGCTGGGAGAGGTTCTCTTTGCTGTAGCTCCCTCGTAGTGCTCTCCTTCTGATGATTCGGTCTCCGGCTCGATCTTGGGTGTTCTGCTGGCAGCTGTGGTTCGTCTCTTTTCTTTGGAGCTTTCTTGCTTGGAGTATTTTGTTCTTTGGATCGTTTGTGATGTGGGGGAAATTTCGCAGGGTCCTCTGGGTTCAGGCATCGTCATCATCATTGTCCGGATCGAGTCGTGCAGGCTTTGAGGTGTCTGTTTATTTCTTCGTTTCTTTTGTATTTTTGCATTATTGGCTTTCATCGATTCTTTTGAAATTGTTAGACTTGTGCCAAACGTTTTAAATAGTTTTCTCATGGGTGTTTCGATTTCTTGTTCGGTGGATGATTCTTCTGTATCTGTTTCTGACTCTTCAGAAGAATAAATATATTTTTTGCTATTTTTTGTGTTTTTTCGCGCCAGAGTTTTTGAATGGTGCATTCTGATTGGTTCAGCCGTGTTCATTTCTGTGGCCGGTTGAAGAAAAGATGGCTGCCTTTCAAAATTTTGAGCGGGACCTCTGGTCTTGCTTCTGGTTATTTTTTCTTTCGTTGTAGGTTCGCTCACCATTTTTGTATTTTCGGGTTTGGCTTTTTCAATGTCTTTTTCTCTCGCTGCTCCGTTTTCTTCCAAGAAGCCTCGGAGTTCCGCGATGAGTTTGTGGTCATCTTTTTGACTTTTTATTAGCCTCAGTATCTCCGATCTGAGGTCTTTGTCTTTTATTTTGTTCTCTTCTTGGTTGTCGGTTTCATCTGCTGTTTCTTCGATGTCTGTGGTGTTATCTTCAGATTCTTTGATTGTTGTATTTATTGGTTCGTCGATCATTTCTTGATCAGTTTTTGTTTCTTTATCATTTGCCCTGGTATTGGCTCTTTCTTTTTTATTCTTGAGGTTTTCTTTCTTAGGCATGTTGGATTTTATTGAGTCAGTTCAACCATCCTCTGCTACCAGCTTGTTACAATATTTTGAGGATCAGACTCAATGATGAATTCAGAAGCAATTTCTTCAGTTAAAGAAGAGTTTATTCATAATAGGCATTCTACTTATTCTTGTCAGATTTACAGTGAGAAGCAAGCATGAGGTAAAAAACACTCTCTATTTATATCAAAGGGGAGGTGTCAAGGAAGGGGGTGATTACACATGAATACATTAAAGGAGGAGGGATAAATTAACCCTTTATATCCTGTACATATATACATATCTCTTGTTATAGAATAAGGCATTTACTTATGACAGTATATAGCAAAAAAAAAATAAAGAGAAACAACAGTTAAGGAATAAGTTGTTAGAACAAATTAGAATATATGAATTAGAATTGCAGAAAGAGCCCCATAACAAAACAATAAAAGAAAAATTAAACCTTACTAAACATAGAATCAATCTGATTACACAGACAGAAATTGCTCAGAAAATCAAACTAGCAAAACAGAAACATTTTGAGTATGCAAATAAAACGGGGCGCTGGTTAGCGTATAAATTGAAAAAAGAAAAAGAAAGGAGAACAATATTTCAATTACAGGACGATACAGGACAAATATATCATACCAATCTAGACAAAAAACGCATAGTCAAAGATTTCTTTCAAAGTCTCTATAAGAAAGAAGAGATTCGGGATGAAGACATTAAGGAATATTTATGTAAAACAAACACCACAAAACTAGAGGAGTCCCATAGAGAAGCACTAAATAGACCAATTACGATGTCTGAGCTGGTGGAAGCAAGGAAAAAGCAAAAAAACAATAAGGTTCCAGGCCCAGACAGAATACCAACGGAGTCTTATAAAAACTGTCAAAATGCAATGGATGAACTGTTACTCCAAGTCCTCAATGATGCATTATTAGAAGCAGAAATTCCCAAATCCTGGACTGAAACCATTATCACACTTATCCCCAAAGAAGACACAGACCCCACGCAAGTTAAAAATTACAGGCCGATTTCATTGCTCAATGCAGATTATAAACTCTTCATGTTGGTTATATCACATAGACTGAAAACAATTATTTATAAATATATACATACAGATCAGAACGGTTTTGTCCCAAGAAGACAGATCAAAAATAACATAAGAACAATTATCAACGTCCTGGAATATTATGAGAAAAGAATTGATAAACAAGTAGCCTTAATCTTTTTAGACGCCCAAAAGGCTTTTGACAATCTAAATTGGAACTTTCTCATATTGCAACTAGAAACTATGGAATTTGGTGCCAAATTTTTACATATGATTAGAAAAGTATACTCCCTCTAAACGGCCAAAATTATGATTAATGGAGATATGACTGAAAATGTGGATATACAAAAGGGTGTGAGACAGGGTTGCCCTTTATCCCCACTACTGTTCATAATTTCATTGGAAATATTACTAAGTGAAGTTAGGAAAGATGCGGAAATAAAAGGTTTGAGAACACGGAAAGAAGAGTACAAATTGCAAGCCTTAGCTGACGATGTGGTGTTTATAATGGAGCAACCGGAAATAACAGGAACCAAACTCTTAGCGAAGATAGAGGAATACGGAAAAGTCGCAGGGTTTAAAATTAACAAACAAAAAACTAAAGTATTAACAAAGAATTTGACAAAGGCACAGGAGACAAAACTAGAAGACAAATTAGGAATACAAATTGTAAAGAGAGTAAAGTATCTAGGAATCTGGCTTACTGCAAAAGCAATAACAATTAGAGAAGACAATTATAACAAATTAATGAAACAAATTAGAAAAGATCTGGAAACGTGGAACAAATTACAACTGTCATTTTTGGGGAAAATTGCATCCATAAAAATGAATATATTGCCTAGATTACTCTACCTTTTTCAAGTAACCCCAATCTGGCCAGGAAAGAACTTTTTTAAGGACCTTAATAAAATAATAACAAAATTTATTTGGAATGGGAAAAGGGCCAGAATCAAAATAAAGTGTATGCAAGACATTCAGGAAAAAGGAGGTTTAGGCCTACCAGACTGGGAGTTATATTATAAAGCAGCATCGCTAAACTGGATAAGGGACTGGATAGACCTTAAGAATAAAAGAATGCTATCACTAGAGGGCTTTGAATTACAATGCGGATGGCACGCCTTTTTGTGGGAGGGAAAGGACAAGCTCCACGGATATTTCCAGCAACCTATTATCAGAGAATCATTGTACAAAACATGGCAAGAGATTAGAAAACATTATACCAAAATTCCACGATGGCTATCGACAATGGAAGCACTAATATATCCTAATGCCATGGATAAAGAGAAAATGAGGACCTATAAAGAACTACTGAACAGTGAAGGAGAATTACAAACAAGACAAGAATTACAAAATCAGGGTATAGACATTGATTGGTGGCCATACATGCAAATAGAATCAAGATACAAAACTGATCGGGCACAATTTGGATTCCAAAATGAACCAAATAAATTGGATAAAATACTACAAAGTACAGATGAGAAAATGATTACCAAAATTTATAAGTACCTACTAAAATACAAATTAGAAGAGGAAGTTGTCAAAGAGAATATGATAACATGGGCCAAAAATATAGGATATACTATAGAATTGGATAAGTGGGAGAATTTGTGGAAGATAAATTATAAGATGACATTGTCTATACCCTACAAGGAAAACCTTTACAAGTTGTTCTACCGATGGCACCTTCCACTGGCGCGCCTAGCCAAGATGTTCCCAAATACATCTCCGTGGTGCTGGAAATGTAAATCACAGAAAGGGACTTATTATCATCTCTGGTGGTTATGCCGTAAGGCAAAACAATACTGGCAGCAAATTAAAACAATGATTGAAGAAATCACGAAACAAAAACTTGAAATGAGGCCGGAAACCTTTTTATTAGGAATAATCACAGCAAAATATACCAAAGAAATAAAATATCTGATTATCCATATCCTCACAGCAGCACGTATACTCTTTGCCCAACATTGGAAATCTGAACAGTTACCTACTGAAGATAAAATAATAGCTAAAATTACAGAATGTGCAGAATTGGATAAGCTCACAAAAGAAATACAAGAGAAAGACGATACTGATTACTATTTAGTATGGCAAAGATGGTACAGCTGGCTGGAGGCAAAAATAGGAATATAAAGATAATTTTCGACTATTTAATAGAAAGGCATAGAAGTAAATAAGGAGTCAATTATATATATACGTATATAACCATGTAAACAGGTGATTGTAGATATTGATACAAATAGAAAGACGAAAAATAACCCACCGTGGTAGTAACTTCTAAGAGTCAGTCATTGGACTGAATTGATGTTTGTTTGTTTTGTATGTTGTTTTAATGTATTGTTTTTTCTTTTTATTATTAATAAAAAATTTAAAAAAAATACATGGAATAAAATAATTATAGTGGTGTGTGACAACATAGCCAAGGTATAATTTGCCATTCAGCAATGCTGGAGGCCAAATGTAAAAAGAAAGAGTAATTCAATATTTAATGTTACTTGGACTTCCGGTGGCTCTGCGAAACGCCAACGGAGCTCCTTTTAGGGGCTTCAGCCCCATGACTCCGTATAGCCGCTAGAACAGCGAAAATCAGCTGTCTAGTGGCTTAAAAACTCTCTCCCAGGGAAAAGGGGGAGAGAAGAGCAGAAGGGTCTGGGTAGAGCTCCCCTAGACCCCCAGGCTTTCTTTTTTTAAGCCTGGGGTTTGCAGGGTGAGAGCTCCCTGAAAGCCCTTCAGAGCTCCGGAGCTGGGACAAGTCTGCTTAAAGCAGACTGAAGCATTGCGACCACACCTGCAAGATTATAAAGAATTTGGATTTGGGATTTTGGATGCTGGCAGAGTTAATCCAGGAGACTAAAAATGCAAGTATTGTATGTTAACACCATTTAAAAAGGGAAAGATGGCGCCTTAGGGCGTGAAAATGAAACTTATAAGTGAAAGTCCTCATTAACATCAGTAACATTGTTCAAGCTATCGGGTTATTCAAGAAAAAGATTTAAAGTGGAAGTGGAATGGAAAAGACTGTGGTATTGATTTTAACTAACTTACATCCTTAATTTGCGTGGAAATAATTGGAGTTAATGACCTGATAGCTGAATTAATAAAAACATAAAGAGACAATTGAAAAATGGCTGAAATTAAAGATGGATTATATGAGTCAGCAAACTTACAAGTAGTGACTCCGAAGGACTTAAAAGATTTTCTCAAATCTTTTATTACTGAGATAAGACAGATAATTAAAAGAAATATTCAAGATTTTAACTTGGGGAATAATAATAATTTCCTGGCTGGAAAAGAGGAAGAAATTAATCAGGACAATGTGCCTTTGCAGGATAAAAGAGACATTGTTGGAGCTACCAAAAACACAGGCTCTGGAAGAGGCTTCCATTCAATTAACTGAGAAACAGCAAGAAGACTCTTTACTGCAGACTGATAAATATTCTGACAAGTTTGGCTCTACAGACAGAATCAATATATAAGGAACGAACTGATGGACTATAAATGCAGGAAGAGTCGAAATGGGGGCTTCAAATTAAAGGAAACAACCCCAAGAATACAACGAATTCCTAAGATACACCAACTACAATTTCAAACCCAAAATTTTTTCAAAATAAAAGCAGGGGGAGGAGCAATGCTGAAGAAGAAAGTATTATTGAAGAAGGACTGGAAAAAATATAGAAAGAAAGAAAGACTGGTCATATTTTGGAGATTGTCTCATGATGTTAAAAGATTTAATTAAAGTTGGATAACTTTCTGAATTTTATTGTAGTTTTAAAGTATTGAAGTTTAAAGGTGGATAACTCAAAATTTAATGAAAAGTTTTGAAACTTATATTTGGGAGAACATTTTGCTAATGTATTAAGAGATTTTAAAATGTTCAAAATAAGATTATGGTTTTGGTTTTTTCTCTCTCTTTTTTATATAAATGTGAAATGTGATAAGAGAATTTATAAAAGGAAGGTTGAAGTATAATTTTTAAAAGGGGAGTTAACAAGTATGAGGGAGTTTTGAATTCTGTAATAGCATATTTTAGCTTATGTTTGTTAAATGCTATATCCTGTTTTTGGTCTGGGAAGTCGGGGGGGATGGGGAGGGGGGTTTGGGTGTGGAAAAAATGAAATATGATAATTGATTGTGTAGTGTTTGGTTGCTTGAATATTAAAAAAAATAAAAACTTTTGTTTTTTTAAAAAAAATATTTAATGTTACATATAATAACAGCGGCAACGGAATTACGTATGCACAAAATTGGAAAAACCAAAGTATACCGACAAGGAAATGGTAATAAAGAAAATATTAGAATGTGCCAAAATGGACAGGTTAACGATGGAAATTAAAGACAAAGGAGAAACAGCATTACTAAAATATGGGGCCTATTGGCTAGATAATAGATGCAAAGTTTAGGGGAAAATTTTTTTTTTATTTTATTTTTAATTTGATTTATATGCCGCCCTTCTCCGGAGACTCAAGGTGGCTTACAATGCGTTAAGCAATAAGCAAAATTAATGATGAAAGAGGGTCAATAAGCTAGAAACGAATACAGGTATAAAACTATATAGAAGAATACATATTGCAAGCAATATTATTATTAGACTGTGCATAACTGCAAATTAAAATACATAGAGTGCTAAATGTATAGAGAATTATGTTATAACTATGCAAACAAGAGATATAAGTATGTTATATAATATCAAGTTTCTTTTTTTTCTATGGATTATACTGTATGATTAAGAGAAAAATAGTCGTAATTAGGATGTATAACATTATATATATTTATAAAGGTGCTGATACAACCAGTATATCCTTTCGCCTTTCAGCTCCAATCCAGGAGCCCTCAAGCAGCCGCATTCATGACAAACCATTTTATACCAAATTTATATTTTTAAAAGGTAGACTAGTATAGATCTATTTCAAGCTATTTAGCTCTCATCAGCTACTCTCCCTTTATTTCTTTATCAGCAAAAATATAAATTTGGTATAATTAATATATATAACTTGTGGCTCAGAAGGTTAATTCAACTGCCTAACATGCAGGAATCCAAGTTCGTAAGGGTATGGCTAGCTGATGAAAGCTAAAAGCTTGAAATAGATCTATACTAGTCTCCCTTCATTTCTTTATCAGCAAAATATAAATTTGGTATAAAACTCCTTAATTTTCTAACTCAATTTTGTCTTTGGGGTTTCTTAAGATGGTGGATATTTTTCAGTTTGTGCACAATGCTGTCTTGATGTTGCGTTTGTGGAAGATCTTGCTGATTCTGTCTGTGGTGCCTTTTATGTATGGGAGGAGGGCTTTGCTCTTTTCTTGTTCTCTGTCTTGGATTTTAGTGGGGGTTTCTTTTTGGATTCGGTTGGTAATCTTATTTCTTTGGAATCCATTGGATGTTAGTGAGAGCGTATAGCTCGTTTTTTAGGTGTTGTTTGTCAGCTAAGCGTTTTGTTCTGGAGATGAGTGTCTTGGCTACAGAGTTGATCTGTGCTGGGAAGTGGTGTGAGAGAGGGTGCAGATAGCGGATAATAATAATAATAATAATAATAATAATAATAATAATAATAATAATAATAATAATAATAATAATTTTATTTCTATACCGCCCTTCTCCCGAAGGACTCAGGGCGGTGTACAGCCAATTTAAAAACACAAGACACAACAATGATTAAAAATTAAAATAATTAAATAGATTTGGCCGGTTTAAAACCCCAAAAATTTAAAATACCCCAATTTAAAATCATTATGTTGATAGCCCGGCCTGGCGGAACAACAGGGTCTTCAATGCGCAACGAAACACCCGGGGGTCGGAGATCTTACGTATTTCTGGGGGCAGTTCATTCCACAGGGCTGGGGCTCCCACAGAGAAGGCCCTCCCCCTGGGTGTCGCCAGCTGACATAACTTGGCCGATGGCACCCTGAGGAGACCCTCTCTGTGGGAGCGGACTGGCCGGTGGGAGGCTACTGGTGGCAGAAGTCGGTCTCAAAGGCACCCGGGTCCTATGCCATGGAGCGCTTTAAAGGTGGTAACCAGCACCTTGAATCGCACCCGGAAGACCACTGGGAGCCAGTGCAGCTTGCGCAGGAGGGGTATCACATGGGCACAACGAGTTGCGTCCATAACCACCTGCGCGGCCGCATTCTGGACCAGTTGGAGCCTCCGAGTGCTCTTCAAGGGTAGCCCCATGTAGAGAGCATTACAATAGTCAAGCCGGGAGGTGACAAGGGCATGAGTGACCGTGCGCAAGGTGTCCCGGTCCAGAAAGGGCTGCAACTGGCGGATGAGGCGAACCTGATAAAAGGCCCCCATGGCCATGGCCGTCATATGCTCTTCTAAAGACAGCCGTGCGTCCAGGAGGACACCCAGATTGCGAGCCCTCTCTGTGGGGGGCAAATCAAGTAGTATATGAAATCCCATGCACCACCTGCCCCACCACATACATCAGACAAACCAACAGGCGAATAAGTGCATGCATTGAAGAACACAAGAACTCAGTCAGAAAGAGGAACCAACTTCTTCCCTGGTCGAACACCTTAAAGCCACAGGGCATAAAATTGACTTTAAAAAGACCAGAACTATCGCCCAAACTAAACACTTTTACAACAGAATAATCAGAGAAGCCATCGAGATAGAAAAACGCCCACACAGCATGAATAAACGAGATGATACCTCCTGCCTACCAGCCATTTGGAAACCCGCCCTTATTGACAAACAAGTCCCTAACATGAGGAATGACACCAGACCCACACTCACGAGGGCCACATAGGATGTCCCAACCACACATCCACATGGAAAGCAGACTCAAACCTACACTGATGATGAGGCATGACCACGGACCAGAAGCCAGACTGCAGCTGCATCATTAGCCACTTTAAACCCCTCCAATCCATACATGAAGCAGACAGACAGCCACCATGAAGATGTGGCACGACCACGAATGCGAAGCCAAACAACAGCAACGCAGCTCACCAGCTCAAATCCCCCTGCAACTCAGACTAACCTGAGCACAACCAAGCCCCACCCAAACAGAACACACCCCCAGCCAATCAGAGCACAGCCAAGCCCCCAACCAATCATAACACGCCTCCACCCAATCAGAACACAGCCAAGCTCCCACCCAATCAGTTCACACCCCCACTAGCAGTTAAAAGGAAGAAACAGCTGCGATCACACATTGCTCCTAGAAGCATGAAGCCGAAAACACCAGCCTGAAGATAACGAATGAGACTTCATCAAAACGTCACCAAGACACTTCCAATTTTATGTGGGAGAAAACCCGAATAACCAAAGACCTACATACAAACACCCAAAGTCTATATTGTGGAGGGTTGTTCCATCGGTACTGTGGATAGGAGGGGCAGATATGGTGGGAGCAGGGGGTCATATCATGGTTGGGGAGTGCACACTCACCATCTCCAGGCCCCCAGGGCTCCTCTTGTTCCCTAGGTAGTCCGGAACCTCAAGGCCCGGGTTTTCGGCTGATGTTATGCAATGCCAGGTCCATGGTAAATAAAGCCCCCCTCATTTGCAATCTTATACAGGAGGGGTGTGTGGACCTGGCGGGTGTTACAGAGACCTGGTTGGGGCAGGAGGGGGGTTTCCCCTCGCTGAACTGTGTCCACCGGGTTTCTGTGCGTACCATCTGTCAAGGGCTCAGGGTAGGGGCGGTGGGGTGGCGGTCATTATTAAAGAAGATCTAAGTCCGAGAGAGGCCACTGTTCCTCAGATAGCCGGATGTGAGTCCCTTCTTGTGAAGTGGGGTCATGGGTTTCAGATGGGCCTGCTGACTGAGTACCTGGCTCCCTGCCACGTAGCAGCGGCCCTGCCCAAGCTGCTTCATGTGATAGCCGGGATGGCGGTAGAGACCCCCAGACTTATGGTCATGGGGGATTTCAACCTGCCATCTGTCGGCGAGACGTTGGAAGTGGCTCAGGAGTTCATGGCTTCCATGTTGGCTTTGGACCTGACCCAGGTAGTTCATGGCCCAACACACATTGGGGGACACACTCTGGACTTGATTTTTGTCTCAGGACAGTGGCTGAATGATATAGGTATAGGGCTAACCTTTTTGCCATTGTGTGCCAAAAGCGGGGGGAGTGTGGGGGGGATGTGTGGGAGGTTGCGCGCGTGCATGCCAACACCCATAATTATATGAGCCCCGCCCCCACACACTCCTCCCCTGCGCTTCCGTTTTTTGCTCTCCTTAGAGCCTCTCTAGGAGCCTGGGGAGGACAAAAACGGCCTTCCTCGCCCACCCGGAGGCCCTCTGGAGGCTGGAAACTGCCCGTTTACCAACTTCTGGTGGGATCAGAAGGCCTGTTTTTTTGCTCTCCTCAGGCTCCAGAGACTCTCTAGGAACCTGCAGAGGGTGAAAATGGCCTCCCCCCCCCAGGCTCTCTGGAGGCAGGAAACAGCCTGTTTCCCTACTTCTGGTGGGCTCAGAAGGCTCGAAAATCAAGTGGAGCTGAGCTCAGGTGCCCACTGATATGGCTCCGCATGCCACCTGTGGCACGTGTGCCATAGGTTCGCCATCACGGGTATAGGGGATATAGTCATTGAACCCTTGTCATGGTCTGATCATTCTCTCCTCCAACTGGTCTTCTGTACCGCTTCCCCTCACCACAGGGAGGCGGAATCATTCAGGTGGTTCCACCCCAGGTGCCTGATGGATCCTGAGGGATTCCAGAGGGAGCTTGGGCCATTCCCTGAGGTTCTGGCTCACGATTCAACTGAGGATCTTGTGGCCGCCTGGGATAGGGCGGCCGCCGGAGCCTTGGATCGGGTCATGCCTTTGCGGCCTCTGACCCGGTGCCGATCCCGTGTGGCTCCCTGGTTTTCCGAGGAGCTTAGGGAAATGAAGCGCCGGAAAAGACGCCTAGAGAGTGCTTGGAGGGCCAGCCGATCCGAATCTGACCGAACATTAGTGAGGTCTTATATTAAGATCTACCTAGTGGCGATAAAAGCGGCAAAATTGGAGTATTTTTCCGCTCTTATCGCGTCATCAGATAATCACCCAGCCACCCTGTTTAGGGTGACCCGCTCCCTCCTCCATCAGGGAGCGAGGGAAGACCCTTTGCAGGGGAGAGCTGAGGACTTTGTTCAATATCTGTATGACAAAATCGCTCAGATTCTGGAAGGATTGGACTCTGACTGGGTAGTTTCAGATGGGGTGATGGAGGCGGGCCTTGAGAATGTCATTTGGGAGGAGTTTGACCCTGTGGCTCCTGAAGATGTGGACAGGATTCTGGGTAGATTTAGTGAGGCCACATGTTTACTGGACCCGTGTCCCTCCTGGTTGGTACTGGCCTCCTGGTAGGTTACACGAGGCTGGCTCCAGGGGATTATGAATGCTTCTTTGAGTGAGGGTAACTTCCATGCTGCCTTGAAGGAGGCGGTGGTGAGGCCCCTCCTTAAGAAGCCTTCCCTGGACCTGGCTGTATTAGATAATTATCATCCTGTCTCCAATCTGTGGCGAAGGTTGTTGAGAGTGTGGTGGCGCGACAGTTTCCCAGGTACCTGGAGGAAACAGTTTATCTAGATCTGTTCCAGTCGGGTTTCAGGCCTGGGCACAGCACAGAAACAGCATTGGTCGCATTGGTGGATGATCTCTGGAGGGCTCGGGACAGGGGTTGTTCCTCTGTCCTGGTCCTATTAGATCTCTTGGCGGCTTTTGATACCATCGACCATGGTATCATGCTGCGCCGATTGGAGGGGTTAGGGATAGGGGGCACCATCTTATGGTGGTTCTCCTCCTTCCTCTCTGACTGGTCGCAGTTCGTGTTGACGGGGGGGGGACAGAGATAGACCTCGAGGCGCCTTGTGTGTGGGGTGCCGCAAGGGTCGGTTCTCTCGCCCCTCCTATTCAATATTTATGTGAAGCCGCTGGGTGAGATCATCCATGGTTTCGGGGTGAAGTGTCATCTGTACGCTGATGATACTCAGCTATACATCTCCACCCCGAACCACCCCAACGATGCCCTTGATGTGATGTCCCAGTGCCTGGAAGCCGTGTGGCTCTGGATGGGGAGAAACAGGCTCAGGCTCAACCCAAAAAGGGGCCTGGTGGCGCAGTGGACTAATAGCCTGTTATTATCATCCAGCTGCCTGCAATTACTGCTAGTTCGAATCTCCCCAGGCTCAAGGTTGACTCAGCATTCCATCCTTTCTAAGGTAGGTAAATTGAGGACCCAGTTTGTGGGGGCAATAAGCTGACTTTGTATAAATATACAAAAGTATGAAGGCTATGGCTTAACGCATTGTAAGCCGCCCTGAGTCTCCAGAGAAGGGCAGCATATAAATCAAATTTTAAAAAAAAATAAAACCTGTCCAAGATGAGTGGCTGTGGCTTCCAGCATCCCGATATAGTCAGTTGGTACCAGCGCTGACTTTTGGGGGTGAGTTGCTGGCCCCCACAGAGAGGGCTCGCAACTTGGGCATCCTCCTGGATACATGGCTGTCCTTGAAAGAACATATGACGGCTGTGGCCAGGGGGGCCTTTCTGGATCAGGATGCCTTACGCACAGTCACTCATGCCCTCGTCACTGGTCCAACTGGTCCAGAATGCAGCCACGCGGGTGGTTATGGGGGCGACTCGGCGCTCCCATGTAACATCTCTCCTGTGCGAGCTGCACTGGCTCCCAGTGGTCTTCCGGGTGCGCTTCAAAGTACTGGTTACCACCTTTAGAGCACTCCATGGCTTAGGACCTGGGTACTTACAAGGCCATCTTTTGCCACTGGTAGCCTCCCACCGACCAGTACGCTCCCACTGAGGGGGCCTCCTCAGGGTGCTGTCGGCCAGACAATGCCGGCTGGTGGACCCCAGGCGGAGAGCATTCTCTGTGGGAGCACCTACCCTCTGGAACGAGTTGGCCCCAGAGATACGGTGGATCCCTGACCTTCGCGCTTTCCGAACTGCCCTAAAGACGTTTTTGTTTCAGCAAGCTGGGATGACCTGACCTGCTCTTTTAAAAAAACTGTTTTAACTCAATTACTAAAATTACGGGTTTTAATATAGGGCTTTTAACTATGGGCCAAATTGATTTAATTGGATTTTAATACTGTTTTAAATTTTGTAAATTTCTGTATTTTATTTGCTGGCTGTCCACTGCCCCGAGTCCTTCGGGAGAGGGGCAGTATATAAATATAATAAACATAACATAACCCTTGAAAACATCAGAAAACATATATATATATATATATATATATATATATATATATATATATATGTATGTATGTATGTATGTATGTATGTATGTATGTATGTATATGAAAGAGGAGGACAAGGGATCTTATGAAAGAAAATGATTCATAAAAGATATTTTTTGTCAATTTATATGACATTTCTCAAAGACTGTTTCACAATGTTCATCATCTAGATGTTGCCCTTAGCAACATACATGGAACCAAAAAGGAAATACCTGCCATGGTTGAATGTTTTCAACTTCCACCTTGTTTTTTCTCTCCATCCTTGTCCTCTGGGATCGGGGTGAATTAACCACATTTAAGGCATGTGCCACAATCTGGATGGCATTGTAAATTAAGGAGTTATCTAGAGAAAAGATCCTGTCAATCTTCTGCTGAGGTAGAGTCTCCAAGTTCTCTTTCTCTGTACATCTTGTCCAGCCTTTCACAGACAAGGCAGGCTTCCCATATGAGCAATGAAATTTCTTAGTCATAAATGCTTCGATAAAAAGATAGAAATCCATGAAATCGTCAAATTTGGTCCTTTGGCTGGTCTGGATAAGAAAAGAAAAAATGATATGGGTGTATCTGAAAGAGAGAATATTATATGATAATTCAATGGTGAGATCCCACAAAGCGGTTGTGATCCAAACTTTCCCTTCAATAGGCTTTCGCAAGGAATTTAATATGTCTTCTAGGAAAAAGGCTCCCTCGACGAACGTAAACTCTGAGTAATAAACAAATACATTGATTTGGGCCCACAGGTTGAAAACAGAAATCTGATACTTCAAGTTCTCATCTTCTAATAATACGATTTGTGAAAAAACAACACAGATGCCATTCTGAGCCAGCACAGGAACGAAGGTCCTAAGGAAATGTTCTCCATTATCAGTGTCTGCAGCAAAGACGCCAATGAATGTCCATCGAAAATACAGCAGCAGTTTAACAATCCCCAGGTTTTGAGCACCTTCTTTGGGGACGGTCCGGTAGAAAAATGGTAACTGAGTTTTATCACTCAGGATCGGTGAAATATAAGTGTAGCTGATCTGGAGGGGGGAAAAAAAGGAGATTTATGTTTTATTTGGGGTTTTTACTATCCTGCTCTATGGAGTAGAGAGTTGGTCTCTGACAGAAAACCACTTGAAGAAATGAGAAGCATTTGAAATGTGGATTTACCATCTATTCCACGCCGTATAATATTTTGAGTCTACCTTATTTTTTAACTCAAATGTTAATTTATCCATATATGGTACAATTGGATAACTCAAAGACATGAGAATAAATGTAAAATTCTGTATGACAATAAAATTAACAAATAGGCACCCTTAACAAGTTAACGGATGTGTGACTAAAGTCACTTTCTTCTTCTTTTGTTGTTGTTGTTGTTTTAGTTTTAGTAAGTAATGCTGTTTGTATTAACACAAATGTATTTTATGTGTACATGATATGGTATTTTTTCTTTTTATATTTCATAAAGTTTGTTTTTAAAATAAAAAAAGAAAGAAATGTGGATTTACAGATGGCTGTTTTGTATAAACTTGGTTAACAATAATCACAAATGAGGAGGTGATAAGCCGCCTGGGAAAGCCAAGGGAAATCAACAAAGCCATTAAACAGCGAAAGTTAGAATATTTTGCACATGTGATGTGACACCCAGAAAAATATGGCATCCTTCACTTAATCCTCCAGGGAAAGATTGAAGGCAAATGAGGTCCAGGCAGAAGAAGAACAAAACTCAGCAGCACTTTTTCATGTGGCTGTTGACAAAAATAGGATTGCCAACATGATCACCAACGTCCGATGACGAATATGGCAGAAGAAGAAAAGATAATGTCAGAGCTGACTGAGCACAGTGGCACAGTACTGGAAGAAGGAAGATCCACCTACCATTGAGGAATGGACATTAAAAGTTGTGCATCTGGCTGAGATGGCAAAAATTTCACCATATCTTAAAGACCATTCAAATGAGAGATACATATCGGAATGGAGAAGATGGATTGACTATATGCAAAAAAAGTATCCGAACAAGAAGATTCATATAGCTTATGAATGAAATATTTTTAAGTAGTTTATGTTTATAGTTCTTGAGTTATAAGGAGTTAAAGACTTAGGGAGAATATGAATGCAATAATTTGTTAGCATATTTTAGCTTTATGTTTGTGAATGCTATACCCTGTGCTTGTTCTGGGAAGTCTAGGGAGGGGGTGGGGGGAAGGGGGGAGGGGGAAAGGGTGTGGGGGGAAATGTTTGTATTTCTTATAAAACTTTTCATTAAAAAAAAAAAAAGATAATGTCAGAGCTTAGGTAGTGGCTGGAAGATTCCAGCCTACCTTGGTGGATTTAATAGGGGATCAGAAATGCAGAAAACGTAACTGTCAACAATGGATGTTAAGAAGAAATCCAGATCTCATTTTCTGAAAAGCTGATGCTTCCTAAGAACCTGCATAATGCAAGATCTGAGCACGTTGATATTTCAATGTGAACAGCGCTTCTTCTTTTGAACTCCTTTGTCAAGAGTAACTTTGCTTTACCTACTGACTCTTAGATCATTTCTCTTAATGGACTGATTGAAAGTATAAGTAACTTGTCAGGATATATTGGCTTTGGAAAACTAAGTGTTACATTTATAAGTGTGATTTAAGTTTAAGTGGACTAACTGATTTGTTTAGAGTATTAATTCATTCTAAAGTACCAATTAGATAATTAACTGATCTAACATTATTCTAATACTAAACAGATTAATTGATTACTACATTAAATTGACTAATTACTATTAACTACTTCAGAATATTGAAGGGGGGATAGGGAGCAACGTAGATAAGTGACTAAATACCAAAGTAACTCATTAATAGACTAGAATATCTATTACCTATTGGGACAGGGTAGAGTAATAATTAATACCCTTGGGTTCATCTTAGTTATATGCTACTTTGGAGGAGGCTCCTCTGCTTAACAGAAATGTCTAGCTCTTCAATTAAGACCAGAAAGAAGCTCCCAATATCAACAGCAGCTATGGCACCAATCATGACTCCTCCTACTCCGCATAAATCTATGGAGGAAGTAGCTGTGGCCGAGAAGACCTCTACGCTCCAAGGAATTCAGAATTTACTATATGCCATACAGGAAACTATGACAAAAAACCAGGAGGCCACAGCAAAGGACTTGGCTGAATTGAAACAGGAGATGGGAAGTGAAACAAATCTCTGAGAGATTGAATGAAGTGTGTGTGACAATGGAAAAGCATGAGGGCCAGATCCAGGAGGTAGCTACAAAGGTGGAGAAGGTGGAGGCGGTGATAGAGAGCCGTGAGTTGCGACAGCTATTGGTCAATAAGCAGCTTGAAGATGGTATAGTTTTGCTTGAGATGGAGAAGTCTGCCCACATTCTGAGATTTCAAAATATTAGGGAGGAGCCAGAAGAAAACTTGGAAGATAAGATGGTTGAGATGGTCGCAGGGATGCTGCAGAAAGACACGCAAATGGTACACAATGGCATTGACGAATGTTTCCGGATTTTTACATCATTTACCAGGAGACAGAATCTCCCGAGGGAAGTTCATGTAAAATTTAGTAAGAGATCATTACGAGAGGACATATATCAGAGATCGAAGGACCAGGTGATAAAATATGCTGGCCAACAGGTCACTGTTTTGAGACAGCTGTTGAAGAAGGTGCGAGATCGAAGACGAAACTACCAAGCGTTGACAACACAACTAAGGAAATATGATGTGAGATATAAATGGCTACTTCCAGATGGGCTGATGGTGACATGGCAGGGGAAGAGAGTATGTCTTGAAACCCCGCAAGAAGCTGATGAATTTCTTGAAAGTGAATTTGCAACTTGGGAAAGGGAAGGAGGAAGGGAAAGTGAATATGTGGCAGATAGTAAGGGTCAGGAAGGAGGGCAGGAGGAGAAAGGAGCAGCAGGAGTAAGAGAAGAAGAAGAGGAGATTAACCAACGGTAACTAGACAGACAACTAGAGCAAAGAACGCAGATAAGTAAAGATGGGGGAGGAAATATGTTTGTTTTCACTAAATATAAATGGTTTGAATGCACAGGTGAAGAGAGGGTGGATTTTTAAGAATTTAATAAAACTAAAAACGGATGTCATATCCCTCCAGGAAGTGCATATTAAAAAGCAATGTGAATGTGTTTTGCAATGTCCTGAACTTGGTAAGCTGTATGCTACATTACCTGACGAGAAGCAAAGAGGTGTGGCCTTCTATGTTAGGAATTGCCTGGAATCTAAATTAATCTATATGGATGACGAGGGCAGAATTCTAATGCTGGAGATATGTATAGGCCAGCTACGGTCCTCTTGGTGGGAATATATACCCCAAATAATGGACAGTCTGATTTCTATCAAAAGGTGTATCAAAAACTTATTGAGTTGCAATATGATCATATAGCCATAATGGGCTATTTTAATGCAGTAATTGACAGGGATTTGGATACTTACTTGGAAATACTCAAAAGAGAGAAAATAGGAGAATACTTCCAAAAGTATGTGCAGATATGAAGGATGAATTAGGTCTTATGGATCTATGGCGAACGTTCCACCCTCAGACAAATCAATATACCTTCTTCTCTCCCAGGCATAATATCTTGGTCGAGGATGGATATGATGTGGGCAAATACAGATTTAAAGACCAGAACTGTAGCGATAGAGATAGAACCTAATACCTGGGCAGACCATAGTCCATTATTGGTTAGGTGGAAAAGGGATATAATTAAAAGAATTAAAAGGTGGATGTTGAGAGCAAGCATTTTAACAGAGATGGAATTTCAACAAATGGTAAAGAGAGAAATGGAAGCCTTCTTTAGGGTCAACGACAATAAACCTCGAAACAGATTTTGTGGGATACAGCGAAAGCCTATATGAGAGGGTTAGCGATTAAATACACTGCGAGGAAGAAAAGACAGAAATTTAAGGAGAGGGAAATATGGACAATGAAACTGCGGAATGCAGGGAGGAATTTACAGACTAACCCACTAGATGCTAAAGCTAAGGAAGCAGTAGACACAAGTAAACATCAACTCATATTACTAGATAAGGAGGAAATAGCACATAATATTAGAATAGCCAGACAGCATCACTTTGAACATGACAATAGGGCCGGCCGGTGGCTTACTTATAAACTAAAGAAGGAAAGGGAAAGTAGGCGGATAGATCAATTACAGGACAGGACGGGAGTCATATGGGTAGATAATGAACGGAAAAAAGGGATCGCACAGGAATTCTTTTCACAACTGTATGCTAGTGAGCAAGTGCCAGATGAGAAAATTAAGGTATATTTGGAACAGTTGGATCTTCCCAAATTCCCAGAATCAGTGAAGGAGTTGTTGAATAAGGAGATTACGGAAGGAGAGATAGAGATTGCGATCAAGAGGCAGAAGACCGGTAAAACCCCTGGCACTGATGGCTTGCCTGCAGAGATCTATGAAACCTTTCCAGATTTGTATATTATATATATGAAGGAAATTTTTAATATGGTGTTGATGGAGTCTAAGGCCCCCAAATCATGGCTAGAGGCCTATATCTCTCTAATACCTAAGGAAGGAGTGGACCAAACACTTATACATAACTATAGACCTATCTCACTTTTAAACGCAGACTATAAAATTTTTGCAGCTGTAATGGCAGCTAGATCTAAAAAATACCTTAGTGAATTTATCCACATAGGTCAAAATGGTTTCCTACCAGCTAGACAGTTGAAAAATAATGTACGGATTATAATGGATGCCCTGGAATATTACGAGGCCCGCCCTGAGAAGAAGGCGGCGTTCCTCTTTTGGGACGCCCAGAAAGCCTTCGATAGGGTCAACTGGAATTATCTAATATTACAACTGAAACAGATGGAGGCTGCCGATTATTTCATTAATGCAATCCAGGAAATTTTTAATCAACAGAAGGCCAAGATTTTGGTTAATGGAGAAGAGTCGGAGGAGGTGACAATAGCAAAGGGAACAACACAAGACTGCCCACTCTCCCCATTACTGTTTATATTCATGCTGGAACCTCTGCTTAGGATAATAAGACAAGAGGTGAGCATAAGAGGAGTAAGGGTCCGAGAACAAGAATATAAGGTCCAGGCGTACGTGGACAACCTGGTCTTTGTCCTAGAAGATCCACTAATCTCTGGAGGGCGATTTATTGATATAATACAGAAATTTGGTGAAGTAGCTGGATTATAAATAAATAGGACAAAAACAAATATTATAGCAAAGAATATGACAGAAAGACAAAAATTAGAACTACAAAATACTTTGGGCCTACAGGTAGTTTGTAAAGTCAAATATTTAGGGATTTGGCTGTCTGATAGATGTTCATCAATAAAGGTGGATAACCATTTAAAATTAATTGAACAACTAGACAAAGATTTGGAGAAATGGGGGAAGATACAACTGTCACTAATGGGATGGATAGCCTTAATTAAGACCTACGCAATGCCCAGAATGGTATTTGTCTTTCAAACAACCCGTTAGGTTGGATAAAATCTTCTTTACGAATCTGGACAGGGCCACAAATAGATTTATTTGGCAGGGCAAGAAGCCTCAAATTAGGTTGAAGGTGATGCAGAAACCGAAAGAACAAGGTGGGTTAGGGGTCCCAAATATGAAGTATTATTAAAATTCGGCAGTTTTGGTTTGGATCTGTGAATGGATTACACTACAAAGGAGATGTCTGCTAACAATCGAAGGTCACGATCTCCAACAGGGGTGGCATGCCCACCTTTGGTGGGAGAGAGACAAACCTCCAGCATACTTTATAAAACACCACGTGTGAGGAGTCCTGATTGAGAGCTGGATGGAAATTAGGAAAACATATTCTAAGAACATACCACTCTGGGTTTTGCCTATGGAAGCTGTGACTTACCCGATTCTGTATAACCCAGAGAAAAAATTGACCTACAAAGAAATATTAGATACGACTGGGAAGCTAAAAACAAAAGTGGCACTTCAGGAACAAAGGGTGAACCTAGACTGGTGGACATACACATAAATTAGTGGTAAATAGTACACACAAATTAGTAGTAAATACACGAGAGACAGACAGAGAATGGGGATTAGCCAAGATATCAATATTTGTTCTTGTCTCTCTGTGAGACTGAAAGATGACGTAAAGATTAATTCTTCATCTTAATCTATGCATAATTAACATTTCTAAGGAGAAAATCTCCTTGAACTGCTCTGGCATAAACTTGCAGCCATTCACTGGCTCTATACCTGTGGCATTTTGTAGATGCCCAATATGGCAGCCATAAGGATGGATATATCAGAGTTGGTCTCTTCCAGGAGAACCAGCATGTTTCTCTTCCTTCCGCAGCTGTAGTTGGGAACATTGGCCTCTCCAATCGAAAGCAAATCCAATAGACCATCCAATGTCAACATTTTGTCTCGAAAGTTGTCATGGAGGTTATAACCCAGGGTGAGGTTGGGCAAGAGAAGAGGATCTTTGTTGATTTCCTGAATGGCAAAAAGGAAGGACAGAATTTTCCAGTACAACACACTTGCTTTCCTGAAAAGATACATGGATTTTGCCATGATGTTACATTCAGTGAAATCACCAACCTAGAACTAAGGAGAAATTTCCTGACAGTGAAAGCAATTAACTGGTGGAAGGGCTTCCTTCCCGAAGTTGTGGATGCTCCATCACTGGAGGTTTTTAAGAAGAGATTGGACAGCCATTTGTCCGGAATGGTACAGGGTCTCCTACTTGTGCAGTTGATTAGACTAGAAACTACAACTCTACAATAGGATTGTCATCTCCTGGCTACTGTAGCAACACCAGATGCTAATAATAATATTAGATTTACGTGCCGCCGATCTTGTCCAAAGGAGACTCCGATAGCTATCTTCTAGGAAAGACTCAGAAAAGAAATCAGCCTTTTCTCTGAATTGGGACTGACCAAATAGAGCCTCCTGTCCTTTTCCTTGATGGCCATGCTGAGACCATAACCATGACCCCCCAAGCTAATCAGCTTGAAAGATGAAAGCAAGTTGTCCATGTGGCCTGATTTTTCTTTTAAATTGCCTTTTCAATTTGTTTATAAATTGGATTGTTTTAAATCTGTTTGGGACAAAGTATTTAATGTATTTTAAATGGTTTTAACATTTGTATTTCGTGTATTTTATCTTTTGGCTGTTCACCGCCCTGAAACCTTCGGGAGTACGGTGGTATATAAATTTAATAAAATAAATAAATAAAAATAAATGTAGAGATCAGTTGGACAAGGGTTCTGAGCATTAAAGCTGGCTTTTGTTTCATCTGCTGAATGTGTTCCACTTCGTGCCATTTGTATACAGATGTGGCTGTTGATCTAAGTAACTAACTAACCTCACTCTGTCAAGGACCTAGGAGTACACATCTCAAATGATCTATGCCCTAGAGGTCACTGTAACAGCATTCAAAACCTTTGCATGACCAATTCTCGAATACAACTCGTCTGCCTGGAATATCGGATACCACACTGTATATCGGATATTAATACAATTGAGCAAGTCCAGAGGTATTTCACAAGAAGAGTCCTCCACTCCTCTGCTCACAACAGAATACCTTATGCCACCCGGCTTGAAATTTTGGGCTTGGAAAATCTAGAACTACGTCGACTATGGTCTGACCTAAGTGTAGTAAACAAAATTGTCTGCTACAAAGTCCTACCTATCAATGACTACTTCAGTTTCAACCACAATAATACACGGGCAAACAATAGATACAAACTTAAGGTAAACCGCTCCAAACTCAATTGCAGAAAATACAACTTCAGCAACAGAGTGGTCAATGCTTGGAATGCACTACCTGACTCTGTGGTTACTTCCACAAACCCCCAAACCTTTAACCTTAAATTGTCTACCGTGGACCTCACTCCATTCCTAAGAGGTCACTCCATTCCTAAGAGGTGCACCAGTGTGCCTACCATCCCTGTCCTACCATCCCCATTTATTCATACTCATCAACTGTGTTGATGTCTATACTTATACCTCTTTTCCCGTACATGTTTGACAAACTAAATAAAAAAAAAAAAAATTAAACCTCACTGCTTTCCTCTTTCCCCATTTTTCCTCAAAGGCAATGTAATATAATATCAATCAACATCATGAGACTTACTGATGAACCGTTTTAGAAGGACTCAAACTGAAATTCTGCAGCTCAGGATCTTGAATATTTGTTGCAGAGAAGAGCCCACCGATGAGATGATCTCCTGGCCTGTAATGATTGAGTGGGTCTCTTGAATTCCTTCCCAAAGTCAAGAAGCACTTAGTGTTGAGCATCCCACAGGCTGCCTGGGGCAACAAAAGCTCCATCAGAAACAGAAGAAGTGGATTCATTTCTGGGTTAGCCGAAGGAATCCCCTGCCTTGCACCTGATCTCAGAATCAGGAGAGCAGAAGCCTTTGGAGACGTTGAAAGCAGATTGCTGCAAGACTGACTTTTCTAATATAATATGAAGTCTAGAGAGAACTTCCCCAATGATGGAACCTGGACCAATGCAGAAGCAGAGCTCCTGGTGTCCATGAAGCTCAGTCCAGCTTTCCAGGTTGACCAGATAACTTGTACACTAACTTTCCTGATGCTGAATGTGTTGCTGCTGAGTCTGTTGACCTCCTTCAGACAATTTCCAGAGGGAAAAAGAATCCCTTGACATTTAGCAAGAAGGCAAGAAAGAAATCACTATCATTCTTATAATTAGCTGGGGAAGGAGGAGTTTTGCAAAGTCCTCCCTGCAGGCTGAACTGGGATCCAACTGAAAAAGTCCCAATGTAACTCAATGTAGTGGATTCCCAGAAAGCATCCACAACCAAATTGTTCTGTGGGCATTTGGGACACCTATCATTCTGCTGGGTTGATTTCCAATTGTTTTTCTTTTATGCTATTATATGTGACTGGTTTATTTTATAAAGTTGTGCTTTTGACGTGATGAAGTTACTGTTTTCTTACTGTGGACTTTTGAACATTATGATGCTGATGTGGCCTTAGACTTACTGTGCATTCCTTATTATTCAGAATGTTATGTTTTAGGGTGGATACTTTATTTTTTTATTGTGAGCTGCTGTGCATCTGTCTGGAATTGAATGCATACAAATCAAATAGATGTCCAGATGTCCATCCATCCATCCATCCATCCATCCATCCATCCATTCATTCATGTAACATGTCCCTTTTCTACCTGGAAGAGTCAAAGAAAAGAGTCAAAGAGTTTCTAAGAAATTTCTCCCATGCTATATAACCTCAAACAGAGATGCTCAATATGAGACATATCTGGTTCTTTCATACTGATCCAACAGGTAGAAACTGTTTTGGAGGCTTTCAGAGGCAGGAAAAAAAGTTTTTTCTGAAACATGGTTTACAGAGTCACCATCTTGCTCCAAATAATCCTTTTACCGACCTCAGAAGGATGCAAGGTTAAATCATCCTTGAGCCAGTCAGGATCGAACTCCTGCTGAATGAGCAGTGAGTTAGCCTGCAATACTGCTGTCATGGTTGACTCGCTACGCAGTCTTGCTTTTTTGTAGTTAGTTGTGAAGTCGTGTCTGACCCATCGTGACCCCATGGACAGGAAGACCTCCAGGTCAGAAAGACCTCCAGGTCTTCCTGTCCTCTACCATCCTCTGGAGTCCATTTAAGCTCCCTCCTACTGCTTCAGTGACTCCATCTAGCCACCTCATTCTCTGTCATCCCCTTCTTCTTTGGCCCTCAATCATTCCCAGCATTAGGCTCTTCTCCAGTGAGTTCTTCCTTCTCATTAGGTGGCCAAAGTATTTGAGTTTCATCTTCAGGATCTGGCCTTGCTTGCAACCAGACAACTATAACAGGAGGGGGAAGGGAAGTCCTTGGAATCTAAGGGAGGCTTGGGAAGGAAATTTGGAATGCAAGTTTGTCAACTGGAAGTCTGAGTCAGATCCAATATCTCAAGCTCAAAATGGCAACCCATTTTGCCAAAGCTACTGCCTTGTCTTACCGCTTCCACGCTTCACCTGCTTTACTAAGTGGAGTTCCCTCTGACAATCAGCTGTGCTTTTCCAGCAGTTTATCAGCCCCAGTGCCCACTCACAACCAGCGAACTAATGTGTGCTAAAGCCGACCAGGCTAAGGACGCTAGCCAGATGAATACCTGGTAGGCAGAGGTAGAATTTTTTTTTCCTATTTTCCTTCCCAAAAACTAAGATGCCTCTTATACTCTGGAGCATCTTATACTCCAAAAATTATGGTACAGTCTTGGTAAAAAAATGTCCCAGGAGTTTCTTTTGCTGTCTAACCCAATGGGACAATTGACAACTGCATTGTAACTGACTGACTGACTGACTGACTGACTGACTGACTGACTGAAGCTGATGTAGATGGGATTTTCAATTGCCTTTTTGTTTTGTAACTACATGAAATTAGGGTAGATATAGAGTTAAAGGCAGGGCAAGCATATCATTGACTGGAATCTTGGATTCTGGGAATCCTGAATTAGGTCTATTTTATTACTTTATGGCTGAAGGCTGTACAATTTAAAGCTTTGTTTTTACTTTGTATCTTGTTGCAAAAATGTATGTAAAACTTGTTGGTTTGAGAGCTGTTGTGCTTGAGGCGTAAAATATTCCTGAGCATCTTTTTTTAGTCCGAAGTAAATATTTTATTTTTATCTCCATCCTCAGGGTGTTTTATTGGGCCTTGCATACCAGCCCTGAATCCAGAGATTTGGAATGTTTCCAAAAATTTCCTTTCTTGTGCAATAGATTCTCTTTTCCAATTTCATTTTGGAAAAAAAAAATGTGTAGGTATCTTCAGTGCTTAGCCATCCTTTCCCCTTTCAATCAAATATTTCCTATCCTGCCAATCAGGGTTTCTTGGTCAATTCAGCTTTGCTTACATAATTTCTCCTGTCACCTTTCTCTTTGCAAGCAGGAACATCATACCACCATCTCCCACACAATCCTGGCCTCTTAGTTCCATTGTGGGATCTGTTAGTCTCAACTCTCCGCTGATAAGGCTCCCCCCCGCCTCAATCCACTATGGAGGAATGGCTGGTGAATTTGGTAGAATAGCTGAAATGGATAAATTAACTTATTTGATTAGAGAAAGGAAATGATCTACAGTAATTGATAATCAGAAGCCTCTTATACATTTCTTCATAAAAAAAAAAAAAAACGCCAATAGAGAATATTTGTTGTTCAGGATTGAAATGAGGGATCCTTGGTTCCCTCTGAGCTTTCTTGCTTTCTTGCAGATGTTTCATGACCCAAACTAAAAACATCATCATTGTTAGTCACTCATGATAGTTATCAGCCCTGATGGTGTTTCCCTGCCCCCGAATGCCATCACTCTACTTAACAACTAATTCCCACAACACTGTCAAATAATGTATTAATATTATTATTCTCTTCCTTACTAGTATCTATCTCTTCCCACTTATTATTATAACCATGTTGCTTGTATCTTTCAATTTATATTGTTTTTATTTGTTTCCTAGTACAATTTGATAGCTTATTAGTAACCTTAACTATCACTAAGCCGGATCTTTTTATTCTTGAAAAATGTATTTTATTCTCCTTATGTACACTGAGAGCCTATGCACCCAAGACAAATTTCTTGAGTGACCAATCTCACTTGGCCAATAAAGAATTCTATTTTATCTTACCTAGTTTGGGACATGAACCATCTGCAAGAAAACGAGCACGCATAGGGAGCACCAAGGACCCCACAAATAAAAAGAAATGAACTTCTGATCTATAATTTTGATTGTTAGACAGGATAGATTATAAGGAAAAAATACTTTCTTCTACCTGTTTGGTAGATCTTAATAATTATAAATATTTTATTAGTGAATTAATGTCCCTTGGATTAAAAAAAAAAGGTTATGACCATTTATGTTGCAGCTTTATTTTCCCCAATTGTTTGGCCTTATTTCTCTGAATCTGAGAGATTAAAAACACTTTTTCCTTTTGTAAAAGTAAGCTGTTCATCCCAGAGGTGGGTTTCAGCAGGTTCTGACCGGTTCTGGAGAACCAATAGGGGAAATTTTGAGTAGTTTGGAGAACCAGTAAATACCACCTCTGACTGGCCCCACCCCCATCTATTCTCTGCCTCCTGAGTCCCAGTTGATCGGGAGGAAATGGGGATTTTGCAGTAACCCTCCCCTGGAGTGGGGAGGGAATGGAGATTTTACACTATCCATCCCCTGCCGTGCCCACCAAACCACACCCACAGAACCGGTAATCAAAAATTTTGAATCCCACCACTGGTTCAGCCCTACCCAAAAATACAAATCGCAGGCACAGTGAAAAGCATTTATGGAATGGGGGAAGTCCAAGTCCTTTAATAGGGTACAGAAACAAATGATACAAACATTTGGTACATGTGATACATCAGAAAAAACCAATGAAAGAACGAAAGACATTTATTACATTTAACAAGTGAACAATAGAAAACATTGATTAGAGATTACTTTCCACATGTGGTAAATTTATGGGTTACATCATGCTCTTTCCAAGATGGATTAGTATCTTACTTAAAACTTGCAAGTGTATTCAATTACTTTCAGAATACACTGACTAAGATTCAGTTTTGAAAAGGCTGTTTTTCCCCATGAAAAAACAGAAGAAAAACATGTTTTCCTAAAATCTGAAAGGAGGTCAACACTGCCAGACTAAAATTCTAATAACATCCTCACTTAAAGGCTAATAATGAAGCCCAAAATGCTAAATAATACTAGAAGACACAGAAACATAAAAACATGGAAATTAGGCTTAAGCAGGAGATCACTTCAAAAAGCAGCCTGTTAGTGTTTTCTCCTGAAAAGTATCCAATGGGCGAGAATTATATTGGGTGGGAATTATATCCCCAGAACATCCATCAGCATCACTATTTTACTTCACTTTTGAACATCAGATGTTCCTTTGTATTCAGATCTGGCCTCAGCAAAATGATGTAACACTTAGGGATGAAGATGCAACCCAGCAGCCCAGCACTGGAAGCCAAGATGGAGAAGACCTGCACAGCAACCATGAATTTCCCTTTGGTGCTGAGATAGGTAGGCACAAAGGAGATCCAGACACTGCAAAAGACCAGCATGCTGAAGGTGATCAGCTTGGCTTCGTTGAAGGACCCAGGTAGATTCCTCGCCAGGAAGGCCACTATGAAGCAAATGGCAGCCTGAAAACCCATGTAACCAAGGGCAACATAAAACATAGTGACCGAGCCTTCATTGCACTGCAGAACAATCTCTCTAGGCTGGGAATACATGTCAGAATCAGGGAATGAAGGAAAGACTCCTAACCAGGTGAAACAAATGACAACCTGGACACTGGAACAAGAAATGATGATGGTGTTGGTCAGACTCCTGCCCAGCCACCCTCTCACTCTGTTTCCTGGCTTTGTGGCCAGGAAGGCCAGCACCACCATGATTGTTTTGGCCAAGACGGTAGACACGGCAATTGAGAAGATGATGCTGAAAATTGTTTGTCGGAGAAGGCAGGTGGTTCTCCTTGGCCGACCAATGAAGAGAAAGGAAGTCAAGAAGCAAAGAAAAAGGGAGACCAGGAGGATATAGGAGAGGTCCCGGTTGTTGGCTTTGACAATTGGAGTTTCTTGGAATTTAATGAAGATTCCCAAGACTAAAACTGTGGTTAAGGTCAGGAATAGGGCAAAGAAAGTAAGAATAATTCCCAAATATTCTTGATGGGACAAAAAAGTGACAGTTTTGAGGATACATTGATCTCGATGCTTGTTCTGATACTGATTGTCTGGACATCTGGTGCAGTGGTCTGCATCTATAGAGGAAAAATGTAATTGTTGTGACCCCGACTCCCGAGCCTGTCCTAACAGAGGAAGAGGACTCAGAAGGTGATGGGGAGGAACTGATAAGGCCTCCCTCTCCAGGACCCTCCTCTCTGGCAATGCCTCAGGTTCCATCCGAAGGCCAAGAGGAACAGCCTGGGATATGCCAGGAGGAAAGCATATCGGAACAACAACAGATAGGGAGCGAGGATGATGAATCCTGGCTTGATCCCAGGCAGCGTCGGAAGAAGAAGTGTGCGCAGCAACGAAAGAGGCGTGGGAGGGCCAGAGATTGAGCTGAGTCACTGAGCCACATCCCACAAGGAATAAAAGGGGGTGTGATTGCTCTTCAGGCTTTGTGACGGTCAAAGTTAAAAACCTAAGATTCACATCATGTTATCTGAAATCTGGATTGGACCCTGGTCAATTCTTGCTTTGTGGATTACTTTCTGCTACTGAATTGGACTGAGGAGAAACTCTGTCTCTTGCTGACTATGAGTGAAAACTGACTTGGCAGGCATTTCGCAGTTTACTGCCAAAACTCTTATCTGCAAGGGTTTCTAGTCAGATTGCTTAATAAAATCTTGGTAGGCATGTCTGGTTGTGTGTTTGCCTGTGTGGGGAACAGGGACAGAATGTTAATATTTACCATGAATTTATAGGATGGGAGTTAGATTTTGAAATTAGGAAGCCCACATCTGAATTTGTGTGTGTATTCATCTGCAGGGAATGGGAGGCAGAGAGAAAAAATTAGGAGTATGTGTATACCTGTGCTTCTTTGCATTAGTATGTGTCTCAAATTGATAAAGTGTAACTAAATTTGGGGCAGAATTTGAGAGGAGACAATTCTAGGAAGCAAAAGGGGAGAAGGGACAACCATCTACATCAGGGGTGTCAAACTTAATTTCATTGAGGGTCGCATCAGGGCTATGGTTGACCTTGGGGGTGTGGTCAGGCATGGCTGCGTGGGTGTGGCCAACTGGGTGGGTGTGGTCAGCTTGACACCACTCCCCAAACTGCTAGCATGTTTCCTCTTTGCATTGGGTAGACCAGGCTGAAGCCACGCTGGCCCAATCTTTCCTCTTTCCATTGGGTATACCGGGCCGAAGCCACGCTGGCCTGATCTTACCTCTTCACACTGGGTAGACTGGGCTGAAGCCATGCTAGCCTGAGATTTCTTCTTCTCATTGGGTAGACCAGGACGGCCCCATGGGCTGGATCCTGCCACATCGTAGCCCGGATGCAGCCCATGGGCCTTGAGTTTGACACCCCTGATCTACATCATGTAGGAAGGTTTCTAATGGACTAGGACTAGCCAATTTGACAAGGTTGGAATATTCTGGTTTTCCAAAATAGAGTTGGCTTTGTCCCATTACCCATTAATTGGAAGATAAAATCGAAATTCAATAATAATATTGTTCAACTATTTTTGCTTTCATTTTGTCCCACCAAATCCCAAAGTTTAATGATTAAAAAGGGGCAGATAAAGTTGTCTGGTTTGACCTTTCTCTCTAATTGCCATCATGAGGAGAGGTTCCTCTCTGGTAGCAATGTTTTCCCCCAAATAGCTACTCCACAGGAAACACAGATCATGCCTGCCTACTCCTTGGATACTTTGGAGGAAATTGGTTAGGCAGAAATGTGTCTATCCCGAGTCCACCCTGGAATGGAAGAGATGGCAAGATTACTGACTAGGTCCTGTGTGAGTTGGCTGTCAGGCCTGGAAACCATCTTTTTCATTGCATCTTCAGGACTGCCAAATTTATTACTGTGGGAAACTGTGATGGGGGGATTGTATGGAGCATGGGTGATATATACCGGTAGTCATAATAACATTCCTTTCTCAGAAAGTCAAGGACATCTTGCCCTGCACCTGGAGGGTTAAAACCGGGAGGCATCTCCAGTCAGCATGGTGTTTGGATTGGGCCATATGATGGACTTGTGGGTGTTTGGCAGGGACTTGAACTTTCCTTTTGGTGAGGAAAACCTGGAAGCTTTCAGATGTGGGTTTTCCCAGATATGCCAATATGACATCTTCAATAAAATGTAACTTTGAGGAAAGTCAAGCCTCGGAGTTTTCTTTCATTGGGGGTTTTACTTGGAACCCTGACATTGGAGATTAATTTATCTCAATGGAGAGCTTAATACTGTAGAAGCAACATCATTCTGTTTGTCATGGTGAAACAATGGGCTGCTTCATATCACTTCAACTGATCCTTCACCAAGTCACATATGCTTCTTGATAGCTGCTTGGCTTCTTCTACACTTAACTTCTTATTCCAATGAATTCTCCCAACCCATATTATTGTTATATCTTTGGTGAAATTAATTCTGATAGTTAAATTTATACTCCTTCCCAGTCCAACACCCAATTAGAAATTTCTTCTTAGAAAAGATCTGCAGGAACCTTTGCTCCTATCCCAAGAACTGTTTTGATTCCCATTCACCCACCTTCTTGGGTGGAAATGCTCCCTTCTGCACAAGGGACACAGTTGTAGCAACAGATTGGTTTTCCTTCCTGGACCACCTTGAAATAGCCAGGTTGACAAGGCTCCACACACTGGGAGTGAGGCAAGGGCTGAAAGTGAACAGAATTTGCATTCAGAAGTATCTGCAAAACCTATTAGTTATGAAATGAATTACAGTGTTGGAATGGGGTTGTCAGGTCCCATAGCTTATCTCGTCTCCAGAGAAGAGCAACAGCGTTGCCTTGGAGACCGGCGTTTATCACCTCCTCAGCCTAAGTATCTCATAATATCTTTACACTTCAAGATTGGCTTGGTGATGTGTTGGGCTTTGGGAGGGGCTCTGTCTGCACTTTACTGTTTTGAGCGGGAAACTTAATTCCAGCCTAGATCTCTTGCTATCACAATCTTCCAATAAAAGTTTCCTTTTGAAATGGCTTTTGTTTCATGAGTACTGCTTTCTTGAGAGGACTGGAGAGGCAGGACCTTACAGGGACCAACAAAAGAGTTATATGCAAAATGGACTAGAAGTGGACCATTCTGTTTCTCCTCTGGGCCATGTTGTGGTGGCCACTCCAGAGAATTTTCTAGAAAGTTACTGTTGAAACTGGAAGCATGATAGTCAGACACGCTTCCATTTTGGAGGACTGTCTCTGGAAGGCTGTCAGAGAAATCTTTGGAAAAACACATCATATGGAGGAGAAATTAAAATTCTGAAATTCTTCAATATGATGGGTTTTGCACTTTTCTTCTCCCAAATAAGGTCAAATTCTTGAATGTATACATGCCCAAATGAGCATATGTAACTCAATTGATTTTATTTCTCCCCTCCTCTTAAATCCTGCTTCCATTTCCCCCCATCCACACATTTTTTCCCCTCTATGTCCCCAGACCAAAGTCTTCTACTGTATAAGTCATAAAGCATCTTTTCCTTTGCTGGTTATAAATGAAAGAATATAATTCTGAAGCATGAATTTGAAGGCAGTCGGTCTTATATATAGTTTGGGATGGTGGGGTACATTGGTTGAGATGATGGACAAAAATACTGTGTTTCCCCAAAAATAAGACCCTGTGTTATATTTTTTGAATCCTGAAATCAGTGCTTGGCCTTATTTTTGGTGAGGTGTTATTATTTTGGGGTGTGTGGAGCAAGACGGGGCTCCTCTTGCTGATTTCCAGCTCTGTCTCCCTAACCCTAACTAGAGGAAATGGAAAGGACTGTCTGCGCATGCGCTTAAATATCTTTGGGGAGGGCTTATTGTTTTGGGGCGGGGGCTTATTTTAATGCATGCGTTCAAAAACCTGAATGGACTTAATATGAGGGAATGTCTTATTTTCAGTGAAACATGGTAAAGAGATGGGACACCTCATGCCCTACCTGATTGAGCCACTGAGGGCTCATGATGGCTTCCTTGTTGATGCTGAATTTGACTCCAATGGTTCCTTCTCTGTCTAGACTCCCAAATTTCACTCTGGTGGTCGACTTATTAGGAAACAACACCCAGTTCACAATGTCAAAGTCAGCCATCAAATCTCCATTTCTATCCAAATACATTCCTTGTATTGTGTTGTTGTAGATCTGAGGATTCTTCAGGAAATGGTGAAGCTACAGAATATAAGGAAAGAGGTTTTTACACAAAAGGAATCATCTAAACAAGTTGATGTACAGAGATATAAGGAATTTGGCTTATTGAGCTGCAGCCTGTTTTCTTCTCAGGACAATCTGCATAGATTTGTCCTTCAGGAACCAATGGCGGATGTTTTCTTTCCAACATCTGGCATTCCCAATTAGCCCATATTTTTTTGTTTTCTTGTTTTATTTCTCCCCTTAGTTCTCTTGAAGATAAGCAGATGGCAGAAAGGCAGGAGAAGGGAAATCCATTACCTACAAATATATTTGCTTACATTATCTGTTGCTTATCCATGAGTTTTCCCCTCCTCCCTGAGATGTCCTGCATAGCTATAGATACATCGTTTTGTCTACAGAGATTTATCTTAACATTATTTGGAGAGTTTCTCCTGTGCACATTGAATATCAAACACCACAGTAAGCCTTGATTATTTATTTTGAGTCCTGTGTTTTGATTCCACAAGAGAGATAGATTGACAGAGTTGGAAGGGACCTTGTAGGTCATCTAGTCCATCCCCCTGCCCAAGCAGGAGACCCTACACCATTTCTGACAAATGGCAGTCCAATCTCTTCTTGAAGGCTTCAAATGATGAAGTTCCCACCACTTCTGAAGGCCAGCTGTTCCATTGGTTGATTGTTCACACTGTCAGAAAATGTCTCCTTATTATAGAAGACACAGCATCAGTTTGTACAACTCAGTCCTGGAAATACAATAATTTAATAATTATAATAATAATTTAACAAAGTTGGAAGGACCTTTGAGGTCTTCTAGTCCAACCCACTGCTTAAGCAGGAAACCCTACACTACTTCAGAGAAATGGTTATCTAATCTCTTCTTATAAACTTCCTGTGTTATGAATTGGCTTTAGGAAATTGGGAAGCAAATGTCAATATTTATAATTGACTCTTCCATCTGCTCATTATCTGAAAAAGCTTGAACGCTGATTCTGAGGGAAAGCTTGAATATTGATTCTGGCACTCTTCAGGTGATTTTACAAGAATATACACTGATAATTTTAATATTAAATACAATGTTGTGTTACATTATAATAAATTGGGAGATAATCCAAAATCCCTTTGTACAAGCATCAAATTCTAGAATTTAAAGAAAGAAAAGCTCAAAGCACATGAAGTAAAATACATGAAGTATAATAATTGTAGTGATGTGTGACAACATAGGCAAGATATCATTTGCCATTCACAATGCTGGAGGCCAAATGTAAAAGAAAGAGTAATTCAATATTTAATGTTACACGTAATAACAGCGTCAACGGAATTACGTATGCACAAAATTGGAAAAACCAAAGTATACCGACAGAGGAAATGGTAATAAAGAAAATATTAGAATGTGCCAACATGGACAGGTTAACGATGGAAATTAAAGGCAAAGGAGAAACAGCCGATTACTAAAATATGGGGCCTATTGGCTAGATAATAGATGCAAAGCTTAGAAAATTAATGATGAAAGAGGGTCAATAAGTTAGAAAGGAATACAGGTATAAAACTGTATAGAAGAATATATATCAAGCAATATTATCATTAGACAGTACATAACTGCAAATTAAAATATATAAGAATGCTAAATGTATAGAGAATTATGTTATAACTATGCAAACAAGAGATATAAGTATGTTATATAATATCAAGTTTCTTTTTTTTCTACGGACTATACTGTATGATTAAGATAAAAATTGTCGTAATTAGGATGTATAACATTATATATATATTTAAAAAGGTGCTGATACAACCAGTATATCCTTTCGCCTTTAGCTCCAATCCATAAGCCCTCAAGCAGTCGCTAGCTGATGACTAGCTGATGAAAACTAAACAGCTTGAAATAGATCTATACTAGTCTCCCTTCATTTCTTTATCAGCAAAATAATTTTGGTATAAAGTGGTTTGTTGTGTATGCAAGTCTTGGCGTAATTGGGTCTTTTCCCATGTAAGATTGAGAGTATCTTGGCGGCATTTTGACGAGATTTCACTTGTCATCTTCAGGTTGGTGCTTTTGACTTCGTGCTTCTAGGAGCAATGTGTGATCACAACTGTTTCTTCCTTTTAACATACACATACATACATACACGGGAAAATAAACATGCCAAGACTTGCATATATATATATGAAAGAGGAGGACAAGGGATCTTATGAAAGAAAATGATTCATAAAAGGTATTTCTTCCTCAATGTATATGACTTTTCTTAAAGAGTGTTTCATGATGTTCACCATCTAGATGTCGCCCTAAGCAACATACATGGAATGGATAAGGAAATACCTGCCATGGTTGAATGTTTTCAACTTCCACCTTGTCTTTTCTCTCTATCCTTGTCCTCTGGGATTGGGGTGAATTGACCATATTTAAGGCATGTGCCACAATCTGGATGGCATTGTAAGTTAAGGAGCTATCTAGAGAAAAGATCCTGTCAATCTTCTGCTGAGGTAGAGTTTCCAAGTTCTCTTTCTCTGTACACTTTGTCCAGCCTTTCACAGACAAGGCAGGCTTCCCATATGAGCAGTGAAATTTCTTAGTCATAAATGCTGTGATAGAAAGATAGAAATCCATGATATCGTCATATTTGGTCCTTTGGCTGGTCTGGATAAGAAAAGAAAAAATAATATGGGTGTATCTGAAAGAGAGAGTATTATACGATAATTCAATGGTGAGATCCCACAAAGCGGTTGTGATCCAAACTTTCCCTTCAATAGGCTTTTGCAAGGAATTTAATATGTTTTCTAGGAAAAAGGCTCCCTCGACGAACGTAAACTCTGAGTAATAAACGAATACATTGATTTGGGCCCACAGGTTGAAAACAGAAATCAGATGCTTGAACTTCTCATCTTCTAATAATACGATTTGTGAAAAAACAACACAGATGCCATTCTGAGCCAGCACAGGAACGAAGGTCCTAAGGAAATGTTCTCCGTTATCAGTGTCTGCAGCAAAGACGCCAATGAATGTCCATCGAAAATACAGCAGCAGTTTAACAATCCCCAGGTTTTGAGCACCTTCTTTGGGGACGGTCCGGTAGAAAAAAGGTAACTGAGTTTTATCACTCAGGACCGGTGAAATAAAAGTGTAGCTGATCTGGAGTGAAAAAAAAGAGATTTATGTTTTATTTGGGGCTTTTACTATCCTGCTGTATGGAGTAGAGAGATGGTCTCTGACAGAAAACCACTTGAAGAAATGAGAAGCATTTGAAATGTAGATTTACAGACGGCTGTTACGTATAAACTGAGTTAACAAAAATCACAAATGAGGAGGTGATAAGCCACCTGGGAAAGCCAAGGGAAATCATCAAAGCCATTAAAAAGTTAACATTACAATATTTTGGACATGTGATGCGACACCCAGAAAAATACGGCATCCTTCACTTAATCCTCCAGGGAAAGATTGAAGGCAAACGAGGTCCAGGGAGAAGAAGAACATTGTGGCTTCAAAACCTAATGGACTGTTTTGGACAAAACTCAGCAGCACTTTTTCATGTGGCTGTTGACAAAAATAGGATTTGCCAACATGATCACCAATGTCCGATGACGGATACGGCAGAAGAAGAAGACCTATTAGATCCTGAAAAGATAATGTCAGAGCTTAGGTAGTGGCTGGAAGATTCCAGCCTACCTTGGTGGATTTAATAGGGGAGCAGAAATACAGAAAACGTAAGTGTCAACAATGGATGTTAAGAAGAAATCCAGATCTCATTTTCTGAAAAACTGATGCTTCCACAGAGCCTGAATAGTGCAAGATCTGAGCAATGTGAAATATTACAAATTAATATTTGTACTCAATTTATAACTGTTAATTATGGTTGTATCAATATTTGTTCTTGTCTCTCTGGGAGACTGAAAGATGACATAAAGATTAATTCTTCATCTTAATCCATGCTTAATTAACATTTCTAAGGAGAATATCTTTTTGAACTGCTCTGGAATAAACTTGCAGCCATTCACTGGCTCTATACCTGTGGGATTTTGTAGATGCCCAATATGGCAGCCATGAGGATGGATATGTCAGAGTTGGCCTCTTCCAGGAGAACCAGCATGTTTCTCTTCCTTCCGCAGCTGTAGTTGGGAACATTGGCCTCTCCAGTCGAAAGCAAATCCAACAGACCATCCAATGTCAACATTTTGTCTCGAAAGTTGTCATGGAGGTTATAACCCAGGGTGAGGTTGGGCAAGAGAAGAGGATCTTTGTTGATTTCCTGAATGGCAAAAAGGAAGGACAGAATTTTCCAGTAGAACACACTTGTTTTCCTGAAAAGATACATGGATTCTGCCATGATGTTACATTCAGTGAAATCACCAACCTAGAACTAAGGAGAAATTTCCTGGCAGTGAAAGCAATTAACTGGTGGAAGGGCTTCCTTCCCGAAGTTGCAGATGCTCCATCACTGGAGGTTTTTAAGAAGAGATTGGACAGCCATTCGTCTGGAATGGTATAGGGCAGTGATGGCTAACCATTTTGCTATCGCGTGCCAGGATGGGGGGGGGAGGGGGAAGTCCATGTGTGTGCTTGCCCACACCCATAATTTTATGCACCCTGCCCTGCGCATGTTCGCGAAACCCCCCTCCACTCCAGCTCCTATCCCCAGCCTCCAGAGCCTCTCCAGGAGTCTCTGGAGGTTGGGGACAGCAAAAACATCACTTCCTGTCCAACTAGGAGTTGAGAAATAGGCCTCTGACGGAATGGAGAAGGCTGTTTTCACCCTCCCCAGATGCATCGAGAGAATCTTGAGCCATGTGAGAAAGAAAAATGGGCCTTCCCCCCGCCCCCGAGGCCCTCCGGAGGCAGGAAACAGCCTGTTTCCCTACTTCTGGTGGGCCCATGAGGCCCAAAAATCAGCTGGCCGGCATGTGCATGTTTTCCAGAGTTGAGCTTGCGTGCCCACCGATATGGCTTCACATGCCACCTGTGGCACGCGTGCCATAGGTTCGCCATCATGGGTATAGGGTCTCCTGCTTGTGCAGGGGATTAGACTAGAAGACCTCCAAGGTCTTCCCATCCAACCCTGTTATTCTGTTAATGCATTTCATATGTGCTATTGTGATTGCACCGGTTTTTGTCCCCAAAGTTTCTCTTCTCTACTTAGATTATGTGAAAGTCAAAACAGACACACTCCAGACAATCTGGGCACTGTTGTCTCTTGCACTATTCGCTCAACCTCAGTTTGAGAAGTCAAAAAACATCCCAGGAAAAGATTTTGGCAAACCATGTCTGAAAATGTAGCTCAGAAATCTGCATGGACCTCACCATGTAGGAACCAGGATTTGAGATTCCATCAAAGGGCCATTATGCATGTATTACATTTTTAAAGTGTGCATGTATGGGTGTGTATGAGACTGAATGTGTGAATGAAGTTGGGGCAGAAAAGAAAGCATTTAAAATTGAGCCGAAGTACCAGCTTTCCCATTTTCTCTTGAGTAAATGGTCTCGATCCCTGTTTGCTTGAGAGAGTGGACAGAGAAAACAGAGGGCCTGTTCAAAGCACTTTGGTATCAGTGGAACCAGAGGTGAGTCAAGAAGGAGCATCTGAAGATGCCCATGTCCAGATCAGGGAAACAACAACTAGCTGTGGCGAGTTTGGAGAAATGCATAGATCATTGAAGAAAACAATACAGAGAATTTGGGAGAAAGACTGGAGGCACCCAGGAGCTGACTGCTGTTGTCTTTGGAATTGCGGGTTCTATCTTTCTGGAAAATTTATCCAATCAATTTATTCGATTAATGAGGCATGTCAAACTACTACTCTGCAATAGCATTGTGGTCTCCTGGCTACTGTAGCAACAACAGATGCTAATAATAATATTAGATTTACGTGCCGCCCATCTTCTCCAAAGGAGACTCTGATAGCTATCTTCTAGGAAAGACTCAGAAAAGAAATCAGCCTTTACTCTGAATTGGGACTGACCAATTAGAGCCTCCTGTCCTTTTCTTTGATGGCCCTGCTGAGACCATAACCATGACCTCCCAAGCTAATCACCTTGAAAGATGAAAGCAAGTTGTCCATGTAGGGATCAGTTGGACAAGGGTGCTGAGCATTAAAGGTTGCTTTTGTTTCATCTGCAGAATATGTTCCACTTCATGCTGTTTGTATACAGATGTGACTGTTGATCTAAGTAACTAATTAATCTCACTCTGTCAAGGACCTTGGAGTACACATCTCAAATGATCTATGCCTTAGAGCTCACTGTAACAGCATTGCCAAAAAGGCATTAAGAGTTGTTAATCTAATTTTGCAAAACTTCTTATTAACATCGAATTGTTAACTAGGACATACAAAACCTTTGCCCAACCAATTCTCGAATACAGCTCATCTGCCTGGAATCCACACTGTATATCGGATATTAATACAATTGAGCAAGTCCAGAAGTATTTCACGAGAAGAGTCCTCCACTCCTCTGCTCACAACAAAATACCTTATGCCACCCGGCTTGAAATTTTGGGCTTGGACAATCTAGAACTATGCTGACTACGGTCTGACCTAAGCATAGTAAACAAAATTGTCTGCTACAAAGTCCTACCTGTCAATGACTACTTCAGCTTCAACTACAATAATACATAGGCAAACAATAGATACAAACTTAAGGTAAACCGTTCCAAACTCGATTGCAGAAAATACGACTTCAGCAACAGAGTGGTCAATGCCTGGAATGCACTACCTGACTCTGTGGTTACTTCCACAAACCCTCAAACCTTTAACCTTAAATTGTCTACCGTGGACCTCACTCCATTCCCAAGAGATCTGTATGGGGGCATGCATAAGCGCACCAGCGTGCCTACCATCCCTGTCCTACCATCCCCATTTATTTGTACTCATCTCCTGTGTTAATGTCTATGCTTAGACCACTTTTCTCGTACATGTTTGACAAACTAAATAAAATAAAAAAATTAAATTAAATTAAACCTCACTGCCTTGGGCACTTCCGGTTGGCGCCGCTGGGACACAGACGGGAAAATGGCGAGCTCCACGGAGCTCTGCCAAAACCCCGTCTGCCAGGCTGCTGCCTACAGTTCTTCGGACCTCCCCTGTCTTGAAGGGACAGGGGGATGAGAAGGGACCCTTTGGGCAGGTTCCTCGGGGCCGGAGGCTTTCCCTTCACACTGGCAGCAGTGGAATGACAGCCATGGCGGCTGTCCCGAAACCATGGCAACCAGGAACAAAGATCGTGCTGGAGGAGAGGAGGAGAAGCAGAGAAGAACAGGGAGCTTGTATGCCAGGTGAGTTTAACAATTAGTCCTCTTTGGAGAAGGGCGGTATAGAAATAGGAACAAATAAATAAATAAATAAACAATTGCCTAGGCGGGAGCTGCCCTCAGATGTGGATTGCAACAAGTGAGCCCCTGTTTTGATAGCGGCTAACAACTCCAGGGGTTAAAAGACAAAGGACCTGTTTGATAGAAAGCACTTATTACGACTTTGTGAAAATGGCTTAGTTACAATTTTTTGAACCTCCCCCCCCCCGCTGTGGATAAATGAGGCTAGACTAATTTTGTGGAGTGAGACTGGATTATATCTGGGGGAGAGGAATGAGAAGAGGAAACAACTATGTTTTAAAAGGAAAGACCAAAGACAAAAGGTGATGGATAGAATGGCTGCTAGCTCTGAAGTGAAAGTATGAATCCCAGACTATTTGCTAATTGAAAAGAGAAACTATGTTGCTTGTTACTTGTACTGAATTGATACTGAGAAAAGACTTAGAGACCTTGATTTCTAATACATAATCTTTTCACTGGACGACTTATGGAAGATTTGAAAGAAGAAATTAAATGGAATAATGGAAACTGAACTAAATAAAAGTGATTATCAGAGAAAGGCATGGCAACAAAAGGAAGACATGATGATACCATATATGGAATAGTTCCAGAATTAACTTTGCAGAACTTATAACTTTGATGAAATTGAAAGGGAAAAGAAATACATTTGGACAAATTAGAGAAAAAAAACCATGGAATAAACCAAGTAACAAGATAACAAAATATCGTATTTTGATTCAAATGGATGTAATGGTTATTGGGTGAATGATTAACGTTAGGAGATACTTTTCTTTCTTCTCCATGCTTTCTTTTTATTTTTTATTTCTCCTTTTTCTCTTTATTTTATTCTTTTTTCATCTGCTTTTTTTCTTGCCTCTCTATTTTTTCTCTTTTTTCTCTCTAATATAATTGTTTAATTGTTTGTTTGTTTTTTGGTTATTTTTAAACTCCCTTTTCCCTTTTTACTGATGTCTCTATTACTTCCTTATTTTTTTTATTGTAATTACTATTGTTAGTATTTTCCTTGTTATTACTATCACCACTATGTATGTATGTATGTATGTATGTATGTATCTATATCTATCTATCTATCTATCTATCTATCTATCTATCTATCTATCTATCTATCTATCTATTTATCTATCTATCTATCTATCTATTTTCTTACTTCTTCGTAGGGTTTATGTGTGTTTTTCTTCTCGCCAGGTTTTCTACAAAAAACCTTGGTTACGTAGGGAAAACCTGGCTAGAAGAATACACACACACACACACACACACACACACACATAAATACACAAATAATTTGATTAAGAAATAAGAGCACAAATGTTTTAAGAAAAATACGATCTCTGGAGGCTTTAACTTTTTCTTAAACTTTGAATTTTCTGTAGATTCAACAGTTTAGAAGAAAAGGTTTTTTAAGACATTGGAAGATATTTGTTAAAATATATTTTTATTTTAAATGAGAAATATGGAGGAGAATAAATGGAAAAACAATATGGGTAATACATTGTGAAGTAATTTGAAGCTAACAAATTGAATAAGAGAAGTTGGAAGGAAGGAAAATGCAAGCGAGATAATAATTAAAACAAAATGTTATCAATCAATTAAATATGTGAAACTAGGAGGAATGTGAAATATGATTTTGGAAATTAGCTAAAGTAGAGTTCCTCCAGGTTAATAAATATGGTAGGAGTGGAGGAAGGTATTATATTAGAAAACAGTTGAAACAAAGCTTGGAATTAGTTAAGAATTAAAATAAGAGTTAGGAGTGGAGGAAAGCATGAGCTGGAAAACAGTTAAAGCAATGCTGTGGACCAGCCAATAAACAGAGTTAGGAGTGGAGGAAAGCATACGCTGGGTCACAGTTTATATGAACTGTGAACCAGTTAAAAATAAAAAGGTAGAAGTAGAGGAGACTATACCTGGGGATCAATTGAAATATAATTGTGAAACAGTTAAAAATAGGGGTAGGAGCGGAGGAAAATATGCACTAGAAGACAGTTAAAGTAAAGCTGTGAACCAATTAATATATAGATTAGGAGTGGAGGAAAGCATATCCTGGGTAACAGCTAAAGCTAAACTGTGAACTAGCCAAAAAGTATAAAGTTAGGAGTGGAGGAGACTATACCTGGGGAACAATTGAAATATAGTGGTGAACCAGTTAAAAATAAAGGTGTGAGCGGAGGAAAGCAGTGCTGGAAAGCAACTATTTAAGTTGCAAACCAGTTATAAAATAAATATAGGAGGAGTAAAGGAGATAAGGTTGGTGTGTAGTTAAAATCATACTGTGAACCAGCCAAAATAATTCAGGGTCAGGAGTGGAGGTAAGCCTTGCTGGAAAGGAGCAGATCAAGATGTGAACCAGCTAAAAAATAAAATTAGGAGGAAGTGGAAGAAACTTTACAGGAGAATAATAATATAACTGTGAACCAGTTAAATAATCAGATTGGAATTATATAAACTATGAATTAGCCAAAATAATTTTAACAGTATAAGAGAATAACTATGGAGTAACTAAATCAAAATAAGATATTTTAGAAGTAATAAAATACAGAGCGAAATGTTGATTGATTTTGTAAAAATTCTAAGAGAAAGGGGAAATAAATTTTTGATAAGATTTGGATATTAGTTGTGATCAAGAAGAGGTGAAATATAGATTTGGTGTAATGGGACTTAAATTGAGAAATGTATATGAAATATTGATTGTTAAAATGATAGAGATTTAGAATGGTGTTTATAATCTAGAATGTTGGATGAAATAATTGTTTAGAATAAGATTTTTTTCTTTCTTTTTTCTTTTTTCTTTAAAAAAGATATAATTGGATAAAAATGGGAACAAAATTGATTGTGGGAATCTTAATAATTGTACTTATTATATGATGGAACAAGCACCTGCTCTAAAAAGGTGTATTTTATGTTTTGTGTTTTGAAAAATAAAAAAAAATGGGAAAAAAAAACCCCTCACTGCCTTTCTCTGTCCCCATTTTTACTCAAAGGCAACGTAACATAACATCAATCAACATTCTGAGACTTACCTAGGAACCTTTTTAGACGGACTCAAACTGAAATTCTGCAGCTCAGGTTGTAGATTATTTGTTGCAGAGAAGAGCCCACCGATGAGATGATCTCCTGGCCTGTAATAATTGAGTGGGTCTCTTGCATCCCTACCCAAAGTCAAGAAACACTTGGTGCCGAGCATCCCACAGGCTGCCTGGGGCAACAAAAGCTCCAACAGAAGCAGAAGCAGTGGGTTCATTTCTGGGTTAGCCGAAGGAATCCCCTGCCTTGTATCTGATCTCAGAATCAGGAGAGCAGAAGCATTTGGAAGTGTTGAAAGCAGATTGCTGCAAGACTGACTTTTCTAATATAATATGAAGTCCAGAGAGAACTTCCCCAATGAGGGAAACTGGACCAATGCAGAAGCAGAGCTCCTGGTGTCCATGAAGCTCAGTCCAGCTTTCCAGGGTGACAAGACTAATAATACACTAACTATCCTGATGCTGAATGTGTTGCTGTTGAGTCTGTTGACCTCCTTCAGACAATTTCCAGAGGGAAAAGAATCCCTTGACATTTAGCAAGAAGGCAAGAAAGAAATCACTATCATTCTAATAATTAGCTGGGGAAGGAGGAGTTTTGCAAAGTCCTCCCTGCAGGGTGAACTGGGATCCAACTGAAAAAGTCCCAATGTAACTCAATGTAGTGGATTCCCATAAAACATCCACAACCAAATTGTTCTGTGGGCATTTGGGACACCTATCATTCTGCTGGGTTGATTTCCAATTGCTTTTCTTTTATGCTATTATATACTTTATGACTGGTTTATTTTATAAAGTTGTGCTTTTGATGTGATGAATTTACTGTTTTCTTACTGTGGACTTTTGAACATTACGATGCTGATGTGGCTGTATCTTTATCCACTTTCATCCACTCCATTAAAAGTTTCACTCCAACAGTGAATGTGATGGAAGAAAAATCTGCTGTCAACTCAGAAAGAATCTCTGGCCTGCTCTTGAGTTGCCATTGGCAAGGGGGATGGGAAAACTAACTCTGTAGCTGCGGTGAGGCAGTATGTCAGTGAAAACAAAGCACATTCCAGCCATATCTCTGTTATCCACAGTGGTTATCCACAGTGGTATGGTTATCACTCCATGGTTATCCACAGTAGCCAGAGAGGAGTGATCTCTACAACCCGCAACATTGCTTCGATGGAGAATGTGACTGATGACACACCTTGGAGGGAGGGGGAAAACAGGGTCAGAGCTGGAACATAAATTACATGGAGTCAGAGTTGGCTTCACTTGGAACGTGCTGACATGAAGCTCCTAATAAATTATTGGATTTCTTTTGAAGCTTGGCTCAAGACTCATGATTTAATGTGAATTATTTTCCAAGGATCTTGCCCAATAACCACAGACACGATTTGTCTCTATTTCAAACGTATTTATTTACACCATTTCCTTTTCTTTCAGGTGCACATCTGGAACTGAGTTGGTGGATCCCTGTGCACGGCCTTATGTATGGCGAGGGTGGAGTCAAGGTAAGGAGGGGTCATGGGAAGGGCTAGGTAAGGGAGGAGGGGTCAGTCCATGCATTGATATATACATAGTTAGGCATTTACTCATAACAAATCCCCTTCTAAATGCCTAAAGTTTGGAGTTGATTCCGTACAAGGTATAGCCACTCCTAATTTTGATGTCAGATATGTGTGTTGTCTGCTTGGTAATGGTTTTGTCAGAATGTCTGCGACTGTCGATAACTGTCTGACGTGTTTGTGCTTGATGTCGATGTGTCTGGATCTTTGACCTACTGCGTCTGCGTTGGAAATGTCTATGGCTGCTTTATTGTCCTCGTGGATTGTTATTGGGTAAACTGGTTCAGTCCATATTTCAGAAAGCAGGTCATCGAACCACACTAAGTTGTTAGCTGCTTTTGACAGGCAGATGTACTCTGCTTCCGCTGTGGATGTGGCAACCAGATTCTGTTTACCGGTGTACCAATGTACCGGGCAATTATTGATGAGAAATATGTAACCAGAGGTGCTTTTTCTGCTCTTGGTATCACCTGCCCAGTCAGCATCCGCATAGCAGGTCAGCACGGGTTCTTTGGACTTGGATGGTTCCAGACATAGGTATGCGTCTATGCTATGTTTCAGGTACCTAATTATTCGTTTTACCCCTTCCCAGTGGTATATTTTGGGTTCACTGATGTGTCTGGATAACAGGTTAACTGCTAAGCTGATATCAGGCCTTGTCCAATTGGCAATATATAGGAGGGATCCAATGACGGATCTATACAGAGTGTTGTCCTTAAATGACTCCCCCTCTTCATGCATGTGTTTCAGGAAGTCTGTTTGCATGGGTGTTTCACATGGCTTAGCATCCTTCATGTTATACCTGTGTATAAGTTCTAATATTTTTTCCTTTTGTGATACCCTGAACCCATTCTCTGTTTTCTCGATTTTCACCCCTAGATATTTGTTGACACTCCCTAGGGTCTTGAGTGTGAAGTGTTTCCCCAGTTCTTTGGCGAATTCATCGCATTTTCGCTTGTGTTGTCCTAAGTACAGAATGTCGTCTACGTAAATGAGTGCATACTCGACTGATGTGCCCTCCCTCTTGACGAAGAGGCAGAGGTCCTCTGAGGTGGCAGTGAAACCCATGTCCCTGAGTGTTTTGGCTAGACACTCATATCATCTTTTTCCCGACTGCCTAAAACAGATGCTATTACTAGGTCGCTTTTAACACTTTCTGCCCTAACTGTAGGTGAATAGGTATCCGTGTAGTCGTCCGGATACCTCTGTGCGAACCCCTGAGCCACGAGCCTAGCCTTTTAGAGGGTCTTGTTATCTTCAAGTTCCTTAATTTTGAAAATCCATTTTGTACCTATGAGTGTTTTGTCGACTGGGACCTTAGAAGGGGTGTACATGTTTAGTTCCCTTAGGCTAGCCATTTCCTTTTCCATAGCTTGTTCCCACCTATTTCTCTCTTCTTGTTGCAGACTGATAATTTCCTCGTATGAGTTGGGGGTCGTTCTATTTGGGTGTATGGACATGACATAATCCTCAAATCTCTTTGGCATTCTATTTCTGTTGTGCCTTATGGGCCTGTTAGGTCGTGTGTCGGTATCGTGCATGTATTTGGCTTCTTTCTCTGTGACTGCATCTATCTTAATGATGAGGTGGTCTTCCTTCCGCCCTTTGGTGGCTATCTCATGGTGTCTCGGTTTTTGCCTTTCTTGTGTATCTGTTTCTAATGTGGTGGGTTTGCTTTCATCCCTTAATTTGTCTGTGTCTTCCTGTCTGATGAGTGTTTCATTGAGATGTATCTTTGACCAGTTGGTGTTCTCGTGGAACACTGCGGTTCTGGATATGATGAACCTGTTGTCCCTGTCTATGAATCTGTACCCTTTTGTGCCTGGTTCATACCCCATGAATCTTAATCTCTTTGAGACCTTGTCCCCTTTTTGCCTCAGCTGTCTGAGGATAGGCACATCCGCCATGACTCCAAATATGTACAAGTGTGTAATTTTTGGCTTTCGGTCGTACATCACCTCGTAAGGTGTTTTCTCTACTACGCTAGACCAGAGCCTGTTCAGCGTATAATTTGAGTAGGCGAGTGCTTCTGCCCAGAATGGCTGCCCTAACCCTGCATCCTCTAGGGCGCATCTCATCATTGTTTGTAGGACTCCATTCCTTTTCTCTACGACTCCATTCTGGAACGCGGAAAAGGGAGAAGTCGTGTAGTGTATTATCCCATGCATCTTTAACCAGTTCGAGAAGTCCCTTGACAGGAACTCAGACACCCTATCCATCATTATTTGCCTTATTTTTGTATTGTGTTGCGTCTCCACCCGCTTGTAAAATTCCTTAAATTTCTGAAATACCTCGCTCTTATGGTTAATGGTATACACAAAGCCATAGCGGCTGTAGTCATCTACTATTGTCAGAAAATATCTCTTTTTGTATTTTATAGAGGGCTTCATGGGGCCCACAATGTCCATGTGTACCAAGTGGAAGATAGAGTTGGTGGTGCGGGTGGCCTTCCTAGGTCTGGGTTTGGTCTTTAGCTTAGATGATTTACATCCGGAGCACTCTAAGTAGTTTTTACAATTTTTTATTTTCAAGTCACTGGTACATTCTGTCATTTTTTGGATGACTGGGAAGCTGGCATGGCCCAACTTTCTATGTAGCAAATGGGCACAGTCATCGTGAATGGGTTTGCCAATTAACAATTTCCCTCTGTGTCTTGTGCTGTTTTCGGTGGGGTCATCTTCCCTGTTCCCCTCTATTTCGACTTGGGTATTGGCTTTATTCTCTGTGTTTTCTAGTTGGCGATTACGTGGGTCTGGCTATTCCTCTTAGGATGGAGGTATGTTAGCCCTCCATCAATGACTATTTTGCCGATGCTTTCCCTGTCCTTGGTCATGTAGGCTTTTCCTTCTTTGAAGGTGGTCTCTATACCCATGTCCTTGCTGAGTTTAAGTGCTGCTAAGATATTGTGGGGTATTTCGGGTATGAGCAATACCCCGTCTATCTTTTTTTTTTTATTTAAAAAGTTTTACAAATTCATTTTCTCCCCAATTTCCCTGAGTCTCCGGAGAAGGGTGGCATATAAATCGATCCAATAAATAAATAAATAAATAAATAAATAAATCATCATTGTTAGTCACTCATGATAGTTATCAGCCCTGATGATTTTCCCTCCCCCCCGAATGCCATCACTCTGCTTAACAACTAATTCCCACACCATTGTCAAATAATGTATTACTATTATTATTCTCTTCCTTACTAGGATTTATCTCTTCCCACTTATTACTATAACCATGTTGCTTGTATCGTTCAATTTATATTGTTTTTATTTGTCTCCTAGTACAATTTGATAGCTTATTAGTAACCTTGACTATCACTTAGTGTTGTATCTTTTTATTCTTGATGAATGTATTTTATTGTGCTTATGTACACTGAGAGCCTATGCACCCAAGACAAATTCCTTGAGTATCCAATCGCTTTTGGCCAATAAAGAATTCTTTTCTATCTTACCTAGTTTGGGATATGAAACATCTGCAAGAAAACGAGCACGCATAGGGAGCACCAAGGACTCCACAAATAAAAAGAAATGAACTTCTGATCTATAGTTTTGATTGTTAGACAGGATAGATGTGGCATTGATGAAATTTGCAGGGCCTTCACAAATTATGGAAGAAGAAACAAACTCCCTAAAGAAGTACACATCAGATTTATGAAGAAAACAATGAAAGAAGAAATATACCAAAAGATGAGAGAGGAGACAGTTATGTAGAAAGGGAGGGAAGTTCTAACACTAAAACAAGTACCGAGAAGGGCCAGGGATAGGAGAAAATATTATAACTTCTTAACCCGACAGTTAAATAAGCTCAAGATAAAATTCAGATGGCTTATACCAGAAGGAGTACTTATTTCATGGGAAGGAAGAAAATTTCAAATTGACACCATAGAAAAAGCCCAGGATTTCACCGATCAACACCTAGGATATGAAGGAGAACAGGAGACCAGAGGAGGTAGAGAAGATCAAAACCCTAGTGACCAAGAAGAGCAACCAACAAACAAGGAGGACAAGGAACGGAAGAGGGGAAAGTTGGGGAAGGAGGAAGTGACGGGGACTACACAAAGAGTCACAAGAAACACAACAAAACTTAAAATAACAGACAAATAAACAACAGCAGGAATGGACGAAGAACTAAAACTCATCTCTATAAATATAAATGGTCTAAACTCACCAAGCAAAAGACATCAGACATTCACTAAACTGCAAAAATTAGGAGCAGATATAATTACATTACAAGAGGTACACATAAAAAACAACAGAAAAAATTACTCAAAAATAAAAAACTAGGAGTAATATACACATCCTTAGGCAACTGTAAAAAAAGGGGAGTGGTAATATATGTCAGAGACCATATAAGAACAAAGCCAATATATGCGGACAAAGAGGGTCGAGTCTTAATAATAGAAGTAAAACTGGAAACAAAAATAATATTGTTAGTAGCCATCTACGCTCCAAATGGAAACCAAATAGACTTCTTTAAAAAACTACACGATAAATTAAAGGAGCTGGATTATGAAAATATTTGCATCGTCGGAGATTTTAATGCAATTGTTAACACACAAGAAGATTACCACAGTAATAGGAAGAATAAAATCAAAAGGAAGACATTGCCACAAACATTCAAGGATTTGGTACAAGAAATGAGTCTACATGACACTTGGCGAGAATTAAATACTAAAACCAAATAGTACACAAACTTTTCTGGCCCACATCAATCGTGGTCAAGACTGGATATGGCTTGGATGACACCCCAATTAAGTAAAGAAATACACGACGTAGAAATTATGCCTAGCATATGGGCCGACCACAATCCCATTAAAATAATTTGGAAAGTCTCCCAAAAACAAAAAAGATGGAAAATGGACACAAGTATTATAAAGGAAAAAGGGTATCTACAAATGATAGAAAAGGAGATTAAGATATTTTTTCAAATTAACACAAAGGACCAAACGTCGTTACAAAACTTATGGGACACAATGAAAGCTTATATTAGGGGCTTAAACATTGCATATGTGGCAAAAAGAAAAAAAGAGAAACAAAGAATTAGGAATGACTTATTGGAAGAAATCAGGATAGAGGAAACTAAATTACAACAGTACCCTAATAACAAGATAGCACAGCAAAAACTTAATTTGGCTAAACACAAATTGAATTTGACTACAAAAATTGAATTGGCACAAAAAATAAAAATGGCAAAACAGACCAATTTTGAACATGCAAACAAAACTGGATGCTGGTTAGGTTACAAATTAAAAAAACAAACAGAAAAAAGAATTATTCACCAACTCCAAGATGAATCAGGAACTTTAATCCACACACACCTAGATAAGAAAAACATAATCAAAACATTCTTTCAAAATCTCTATCGACAGGAAGATGTCCCGGAAGACCAAATTCGATTTTTTTTTAGTAAAGTTAATATTACACAATTCGAAGAAGAGCACAGAGAGACCCTGAACTGTCCCATAACAATGATCGAACTGACCGAAGCTCGCAAAAAACAAAAGAACAATAAAACCCCAGGACCAGATGGAATTCCTACTGAATTTTATAAACACTCCCAACAAGAAATAGATGAAACACTGCTACAAGTCTTTAATGCAGCATTATTGACAGCTGAAATTCCAAAATCATGGACAGGTACCATTATTATGTTAACACACAAAGAAGATTTAGATCCGACCCAAGTTAGAAATTACAGACCCATTTCATTACTCAATGTGGATTACAAACTATTTATGTCAATACTAGCACAGAGACTCAAAACAATAATTCATAAATATATACATGCAGACCAAAACGGCTTTATACCCAGGAGGCAGATCAAAAATAATTTGAGAACCATTATAGATATTCTGGAATATTATGATAAGAAGATAGAAAAGGAAGTAGCCTTAATATCTCTCGACACCCAGAAGGTCTTTGACAACTTAAATTGGTCCTTTCTTACAATACAACTTGAGTCGATGAATTGCGGAGAGAAATTCCTTAAATTGATAAGAAAAATCTACTGTCAAACAGCCAAAATTACAATAAACGGTGACATGACACAAACTTTTGACATTCAGAAAGGAGTACGACAAGGTTGCCCCATGTCACCTCTATTATTTATAATCGCATTGGAAGTTTTACTAACGGAAATCAGGAAGGAGGAAGACATTAAAGGCCTTAAGATCCGGGGAGAGGAGTATAAACTACTTGCCTTCGCAGACGATGTGATTTTCATACTGGAAAACCCAATACTATCTGGAACCAGGTTGATGACAATGATAGAGGAATACGGGGAAGTTGCAGGCCTCAAAATAAATAAGCAGAAGACGAAAGTACTGACAAAAAATATGACGCAAACACAGAAGTTGAAATTAGAAGAAGAATTAGGTATTCAAATAGTAAAGAAAATAAAATACCTAGGTATTTGGTTGACAGCAAAAGCAACTACAATCAAAGAAGATAATTATACTAAATTGCTAAAACAAATCAAAAAAGACTTGGAAATTTGGAGTAGATTACAACTGTCGTTGATGGGCAGAATTGCCTCAATAAAAATTAATATATTACCAAGAGTATTATATCTATACCAAGTGATACCAATACACCCTGGAAGAGATTTCGTTAAGAACCTCAACAAAACAACAATGAACTCTATATGGCAGGGAAAGAAGGCCAGAATTAAAATCAAAGCTCTCCAAGATTCACGAGACAAAGGAGGCCTAGCAATACCAGATTGGGAACTCTACTACAAGGCATCAGGACTGACTTGGATCAAAGAATGGATGAAACTGGACAACAAAAGAACTCTATATTTAGAAGACTTCGATTTAATAAGAGGATGGCACGCTTTCCTATGGGACGGATCGGACAAACAACACATGTACTTCCAACGTCATATAATTCGAGCTTCACTATTCAAGATTTGGCAGGATATTAAGAGAACTCACTATACCAGAATACCAAAATGGTGGTCCCCGATGGAAGCATTGATATACCCGAATACCCTCGAAATAGGAAAGATGATGCGGTATCAAGACTTATTGAATCCGGAAGGCGAACTCATCTCAAGACAACAACTCCAAAACTCTGGCATAAGTATCGATTGGTGGCCCTATACTCAAATACACTCAAGACACACAGCAGACAAAAAGCAATATGGAATCTCAAATAATTTAAACAAATTGGACAAGATTTTACAAGGGCTGGAACAAAAGATGATAACCAAAATATATAACTATCTTCTTAGATATAAATTATTAGAAGAAACAGTAAAAAAAACATGATAAGGTGGGCCAGGGTCATAGGGCACAACATTCAATTGGCAAACTGGGAGAAATTGTGGAAACAAAACATCAAAATGACAAGAGCCACATCCTATAAAGAAAATCTCATAAAAATGTTTTACAGATGGCACCTAGCACCAGCCAGATTAGCCAAAATATACCCGAACGCCTCCCCACACTGTTGGAAGTGCAAAACAAAAAAGGGGACGTATTACCATGCCTGGTGGAAATGTACAAAGGCCCAACAATATTGGAAGGACATAAAGGAAACTATTGAAGAAATAATAAATCAACAAGTAGAAAACACTCCAGAATTCTTTTTATTTGGAATGATAACAACACAGCACAACAAAGAGACAAAATATCTCATCATACACATTCTGACAGTAGCACAGTTATTGTTCGCTCAAAATTGGAAAGCAGATCAACTCCCAACCAAAGACAAATTAATCTCAAAGAAAACAGAATGTGCCGAAATGGATAGATTGACGCTGGAACTCCAGGATAAGGAAGAAAGTGAATACTATCTTGTGTGGCACCGATGGTATCAATGGCTGGAAAAGAAAATCAGTACAAATGTAGATGACAGAAAATAGGGTAGAAAATTAAAAATAGGAAATGAATAAAGAGGAGATGCAAGATTATTTTTAATTTAAAACACTTGAATCAAGAATATATCATTTATTCATTAATTTACAAAGCAATATAATATATATTCTGAGGATGACCAAAATATATATGTAAAATGTGGTGTGGGTATGTAGGTGGAGGGAATTTGTTTGTCTTTGTAATGTCTTTATATTTTTTGTATTGTCTTTATATCCTTGTTTAAAATCCAATAAAAAAAGTAAAAATAAAAATAGACAGGATAGATTATAGGGAAAAAAAATACTTTCTTCTACCTGTTTGGTAGATCTTAATAATTATAAATATTTTATTAGTGAACTAATGTCCATTGGATAAAAAAAAAGGTGATGATCATTTATGTTGCAGCTTTATTTTCCCCAATTGTTTGGCCTTATTTCTCTGAATCTGAGAGATTAAAAACACTTTTTCCTTTTGTAAAAGTAAGCTGTTCATCCCAGAGGTGGGTTTCAGCAGGTTCTGACCGGTTCTGGAGAACCAGTAGGGGAAATTTTGAGTAGTTTGGAGAACCAGTAAATACCACCTCTGACTGGCCCCGCCCCCATCTATTCTCTGCCTCCCAAGTCCCAGCTGATTGGGAGGAAATGGGGATTTTGCAGTAACCTTCCCTTGGAGTGGGGAGGGAATGGAGATTTTACAGTATCCTTCCCCTGCCATGCCCACCAAGCCACACCGACAGAACCACAGAATTTTTTTTTTGATAAAAAAAAATCAAACCAATCCATCTCATACCCTTGATCTTCCATGCCTTGCTTTGATTTAAGTTTAAATTTGAAACTTAAAGTTTTCATCCAATAATTCCTTATATCTTGTAATTGTTTCCCTTTAAACACCACTGGATACGAGAATGCTTCGATTGTAGATACCCAGACTGGTATCTTCAAGTAGTGATTTTTTTAAACCTTCTTTAACCTTTTTTAACCCTCTCCCAATTCAACCATAAGGCTTTACATATTTTATGTCTTCTAAAATACCCTTGTATTTTAGTTCCTTTATACCATGCCATCCCAACAATGAAAAGTGAACAAATGAAAAGCATTTATAGAATGGGGGAAGTCCAAGTCCTTTAATAGGGTACAGAAACAAATGATACAAAAATTTGGTACCTGTGATACATCAGAAAAAACCAATGAAAGAACGAAAGACATTTATTACATTTAACAAGTGAACAATAGAAAACATTGGTTAGAGATTACTTTCCACATGTGGTAAATTTATGGGTTACATCATGCTCTTTCCAAAATGGATTAGTATCTTACTTAAAACTTGCAAGTGTATTCAATTACTTTCAGAATACACTGACTAAGATTCAGTTGTTGAAAAGGCTGTTTTTTCCCCCATGAAAAAACAGAAGAAAAACATGTTTTCCTAAAATCTGTAAGGAGGTCAACACTGCCAGACTAAAATTCTATTAACATCCTCACTTAAAGGCTGATAATGAAGCCCAAAATGCTAAATAATACTACCAGACACAGAAACATAAAAACATGGAAATTAGCCTTAAGCAGAAGATCACTTCAAAAAGCAGCCTGATAGTGTTTTCTCCTGAAAAGTCCCCAATGGGTGAGAATTATATTGGGTGGGAATTACATTCCCAGAACATCCATCAGCATCACATTTTTACTTCACTTTTGAACATCAGATGTTCCTTTGTATTCAGATCTGGCCTCAGCAAAATGATGTAACACTTAGGGATGAAGATGCAACCCAGCAGCCCACCACTGGAAGCCAGGATGGAGAAGACCTGCACAGCCACTATGAATTTCCCTTTGGTGCTGAGATAGGTAGGCACAAAGGAGATCCAGACACTGCAAAAGACCAGCATGCTGAAGGTGATCAGCTTGGCTTCGTTGAAGGACCCAGGTAGATTCCTCGCCAGGAAGGCCACTATGAAGCAAATGGCAGCCTGAAAACCCATGTAACCAAGGGCAACATAAAACATAGTGACCGAGCCTTCATTGCACTGCAGAACAATCTCTCTAGGCTGGGAATACATGTCAGAATCAGGGAATGAAGGAAAGACTCCTAACCAGGTGAAACAAATGACCACCTGGACACTGGAACAAGAAATGATGATGGTGTTGGTCAGACTCTTGCCCAGCCACCCTCTCACTCTGTTTCCTGGCTTTGTGGCCAAGAAGGCCAGCACCACCATGACTGTTTTGGCCAAGACGGTAGACACGGCAATTGAGAAGATGATGCTGAAAATTGTTTGTCGGAGAAGGCAGTAATTCTCCTTGGCCGACCAATGAAGAGAAAGGAAGTCAAGAAGCAAAGAAGAAGGGAGACCAGGAGGATATAGGAGAGGTCCCGGTTGTTGGCTTTGACAATTGGAGTTTCTTGGAATTTAATGAAGATTCCCAAGACTAAAACTGTGGTTAAGATCAGGAATAGGGCAAAGAAAGTAAGAATAATTCCCAAATACTCTTGATGGGACAAAAAAGTGACAGTTTTGAGGATACATTGATCTCGATGCTTGTTCTGATACTGATTGTCTGGACATCTGGTGCAGTGGTCTGCATCTGTAGAGGACAAATGTAATATTTACCATGAATTTATAGGATGGGAGTTAGACTTTGAAATCAGGAAGCCCACATCTGAATTTGTGTGTGAATTCATCTGCAGGGGATGGACGGCAGAGAGGAAAAATTAGGAGTATGTGTATACCTGTGCTTCTTTGCCTTAGTATGTGTCTCAAGTTGATAAAGTATAGCTAGATTAGGGGAAAATTTGAGAGGAGACAATTCTAGGAAGCAAAAGGGGAGAAGGGACAACCATCTACATCAGGGGTGTCAAACTTAATTTCACTGAGGGTCGCATCAGGGCTATGGTTGACCTTGGGGGGTAGGGGTGGTCAGACGTGGCTGACTGGGTGGGTGTGGCCAGCTTGACGCCACTCCCCAAACTGCTAGCATGTTTCCTCTTTGCATTGGGTAAACCAGGCTGAAGCCACGCTGGCCCGATCTTTCTTCTTTCCATTGGGTAGACTGGGCCAAAGCCACACTGGCCTGAGATTTCCTCTTCTCACTGGGTAGACCAGGACGGCCCCATGGGCCGGATCTGACCACATCACAGGCCGGATGCAGCCCATTGGCCTTGAGTTTGACACCCCTGATCTATATCATCTAGGAAGGTTTCTAATGGACTAGGACTAGCCAATTTGAAAAGGTTGGAATATTTTGGTTTTCCAAAATGGAGTTTCATTTCTCCCACTACCCATTAATTGGAGGATAAAATTGAAACTCAATAACAATTTTGTTCACCTACTTTTGCTTTCATTTTGTCCCACCAAATCCCAATGGTTAATGATTAAAAAGGGGCAGATAAAGTTGTCTGGTTTTCTCTCTAATCGCCATAATGAGGAGAGGTTCCTCTCCGGTAGCAATGTATTCCCCCAAATAGCTACTCCACAGGAAACACAGATCATGCTTGCCTACTCCTTGGATACTTTGGAGGAAGATGGTTAGGCAGAAATGTGTCTATCCCGAGTCCACCCTGGAATGGAGGAGATGGCAAGATTACTGAGTAGGTCCTGTGTGAGTTGGCTGTCAGGTATGGAAGCCATCTTTTTCATTGCATCTTCAGGCCTGCCACATTTACTACTGTGGGAAACTGTGATGGGGGGATTGTATGGAGTATGGGTGATATATACAGGTAGTCATAATAACATTCCTTTCTCAGAAAGTCAAGGACATCTTGCCCTGAACCTAGAGTGTTAGTAATGGGAGGCATTTCCAGTCAGCATGGTGTTTGGATCGGGCCATGTGATGGACTTGTGGGTGTTGGGCAGGGACTTGAACTTTCCTTTGGGTGAGGAAAACCTGGAAGCTTTCAGATTTGGGTTTTCCCAGATGTGCCAATATGACATCTTCAATAAAATGTAACTGTAGAAGCAACATCATTCTGTTTGTCATCGTGAAAGAACAGGCTGCTTCATGTCACTTCAACTGATCCTTCACAAAGTCACATATGCTTCTTGATAGCTGCTTGGCTTCTTCTACACTTAACCTCTCATTCCAATGAATTCTCCCAGCTCATATTATTGTTATATCCTTGGTGAAATTAATTCTGATAGTTAAATTAATACACCCTTCCACTTCAATACCCAAATTAGAAATATCTTCTTAGCAAAGATCTGCAGGAACCTTTGCTCCTATTCCAAGAACTGTTTTGATTCCCATTCACCCACCTTCTTGGGTGGAAATGCTTCCTTCTGCACAAGGGACGCAGTTGTAGCAACAGATTGGTTTTCCTTCCTGGACCACCTTGAAATAGCCAGGTTGACAAGGCTCCACACACTGGGAGTGAGGCAAGGGCTGAAAGTGAAGAGAATTTGCATTCAGAAGCATCTGCAAAACTGATTAGTTATGAAATGAATTATAGTGTTCGAATGGGATTGTTAGGTCCCATAGCTTATCGCGTCTCCAGAGAAGAGCAGCAGCGTTGCCTTGGAGACCAGCATTTATCAGCCTGAGTATCTCATAATATATTTACACTTCGAGATTGGCTTGGTGATGTATTGGGCTTTGGGAGGGGCTCTGTCTGCACTTTACTGTTTTGAGCGGGAAACTTAATTCCTGCCTAGATCTTTTGCTATCACAATCTTCCAATAAATGTTTCCTTTTGATATGGCTTTTGTTTCATGAGTACTGCTTTCTTGAGAGGACTGGAGAGGCAGGACCTTACAGGGACCAACAAAAGAGGCATGTGCAAAATGGACTAGAAGTGGACCATTCTGTTTCTCCTCTGGGCCACGTTGTGGTGGCCACTCCAGAGAATTTTCTAGAAAGTTACTCTTGAAACTGGAAGCATGATAGTCAGACATGCTTCCATTTTGGAGGACTGTCTCTGGAAGGTTGTCAGAGAAACCTTTGGAAAAACACATCATATGGAGGAGAAATGGGAATTCTGAAATTCTTCAGCATAATAGGTTTTGTACTTTTCTTCTACCAAATAAGCTCAAATTCTTGAATGTATACATGTCGAAATGAACATGTGTAACTCAATTGATTTTACTTCTCCCCTCCTCTTAAATCCTGCTTCCATTTCCCTCCATTTCCACATTTTTTCCCTCTATGTCCCCAGACCAAAGTCTTCTACTGAATAAGTCATAAAGCATCTTTCCTTTGCTGGTTATAAATCATAGAATATAATTCTGAAGCATGAATTTGAAGGCAGTCGGTCTTATATATAGTTTGGGATGGTGGGGTACATTGATTGAGATGTTGGACAAAAGTACTGTGTTTCGCCCAAAATAAGACTCTGTCTTATATTTTTTGAACCCTGAAATCAGTGCTTGGCCTTATTTTTGAGGAGGTCTTATTATTTTAGGGTGTGTGGAGCAAGACGGGGCTCCTCTTGCTGATTTCCAGCTCTGTCTCCCTAACCCTAACTAGAGGAAATGGCGAGGACTGGCTGCGCATGCGCTTAAATATTTTTGGGGAGGGCTTATTTTTTTTTGGGGGAGGGGACTTATTTTAGTCCATGGGCTCAAAAACCTGATTGGACTTATTATCAGGGAATGTCTTATTTTCAGGGAAACAGGGTAAAGAGATGGGACACCTCTTCCTCTACCTGATTGAGCCACTGAGGGCTTGTGATGGCTTCCTTGTTGATGCTGAATTTGACTCCAATGGTTCCTTCTCTGTCTAGACTCCCAAATTTCACTCTGGTGGTCGACTTATTAGGAAACAACACCCAGTTCACAATGTCAAAGTCAGCCATCAAATCTCCATTTCTATCCAAATACATTCCTTCTATGGTGTTGTTGTAGATCTGAGGATTCTTCAGGAAATGGTGAAGCTACAGAATATAAGAAAAGAGGTTTTTACACAAAGGGAATCATCTAAACAAGTTGATGTACAGAGATATAAGGAATTTGGCTTATTTTTTTTTTATTGAAAAAGTTTTAAAACAAACACAATTTCCCCAGAACCCTCCCATCCAACCCCCTCCCCCTCCCCCTCCCCCGACTTCCCAGAGCAGAACACAAGATATTTCTATTGACTTTTAACAATAAACTAAATTGCTTAACCAATCATTAAACTAACAACCCCTAAAAAAAAAAATTCTTAACCCCCCATATATAAAATCCTGCTTCTTGGACATAAAACTTCTAATTACTTATATAGCGCTTATACAGATAAAAGAAATCATTCATAATTTTTTTGTTATTTTTTGGTCTGATACTTATTTTGAATGTAATCAATCCATCTTCTCCAGTCCTGTATATACTTTTCTTGTGTGTGATCCTTCAAATATGTTGAAATTTTAGCCATTTCAGCTAAATTAGTTACTTTCAATATCCAGTCGTCAATAGTAGGCAAAAAGTCCTTCTTCCAATGTTCTGCTATCAACAATCTTGCTGCTGTTATCAAGTTCAAAGTCAGTTTAGTCTCTGCAACTGTACAGTCCGTAGTTATACCCAATAAAAACAACTGCGGGGTAAATTTCAGTCTTTTTTAAAAAATATTCTGCATCACCCACCAAATCTTTATCCAAAATGCTTTGATTTTTTTACAAGTCCACCATATATGATAATAAGTTGCATCATCACAGTCACATCTCCAACATTTAGCTTGCACATTAGGATACATACATGATAATTTTTTGGGATCTAAGTGCCATCTATAAAACATTTTATAAAAGTTTTCTCTTAAATTTTGTGCTTGTGTAAATTTCACATTTCTAATCCAAATCTTTTCCCAAGTCTCCATTATTACTGGCTCTTGAAAGTTTTGTGCCCATTTAATCATACAGTTTTTAACCAGTTCCGTCTCAGAGTCTATTTCCAATAAAGCATTATACAACCTTTTAATATGCATTTGTTTTTGATTTCTAATTTGTTTTACCAAATTATCCTCATTTTGCACAAAGCCAGTTTTTTGATCTTCCTTCCATCTAGCTTGAAGTTGACCATACTGAAACCATGTATAAATTATACCTTCTTCTCTCAGTGTATCTAAAGATTTCAAATACATTACCCCCCTTTCCATAATAAGAAGCTCTTTATAGGTAATCACCTCCTGTTTTTGTTCTATACTTATATTTTCTATTGCATGTCTAGGATTTGCCCATACAGGTATCTTATAATTTAACTTATATTGATATTTTTTCCAAACCCTCAACAGCATTTCTTAATATATGAGCCTTAAATACTTTATCCACTTTTTTGTCATATAACAAATAGGCATGCCATCCATATAACAAATCATAACCTTCTAGATTCAAAATTCTCCCCTCAGTTAAATTAAACCAGTCACTAATTTGTGATAAGACCACTGCTTCATAATATAGTCTTAAATTAGGCATTTTGAGACCCCCTCTTTCACGTGTATCTTGTATAATTTTCATTTTTATTCTGGGTTTTTTTCCCAGCCCAAATGAAAGTATTAACACCTTTCTGCCATTCTCTCAGATTTTCATCTTTCTTAAACACAGGTATCATTTGGAACAAAAATAAAAATCTAGGTAACACATTCATTTTAATTGCTGCAATTCTTCGCAATAAAGACAACTGTAATTTTTTCCAATTCTCCATATCCTTCTGTACCTTCTGCCAAAGAACCTCATAGTTATTTTTGTATAATTTTGTATTTGAAGCTGCTATGTATACTCCTAGATATTTAACCTTTTCAACTATTTCAAAATCTGTTAATCTTGCTAGTTTATCTCTTTCAAGTATAGTCATATTTTTAACTATCATCTTTGTCTTATGTGAATTAACTTTAAATCCTGATACTTTCCCGTATTGATCAATTATATCCAATATATATGGAGCCGACTCTATAGGTTGGGATAAGGTAACAACCAAGTCATCTGAAAATGCTCTTAATCTATAATCTTGTTGTCTAATTACAATACCCTTCAATTTTTCTGAGTCACGTATCTTATTCAGTAGTACTTCCAAAGTCAAAATAAACAATAATGGGGACAGAGGACACCCCTGCCTTGTTCCTTTCTCAATTCTAAAAACCTCTGTTAAACCTCCATTGACTATAATTTGTGCTGTTTGCTGCTGGTATATCGCTCTAATTGATTGTGTAAAATATTCCCCAAAGTGCATTTTCTCTATTATTTTAAACAAAAATTGCCAGTTCAAGCGATCAAATGCCTTCTCTGCATCCAAAAATATAAATGCTGCAGGGACTTGATTATTTTTTTCCAAATATTCCAGTAAGTTTACAATTTGTCTAACATTATATCTCATTTGTCTCCCTTTTATAAACCCTGATTGGTCATTATGAATTATTTGTTGCATAACTGGCATTAATCTATTAGCTAATATCTTAGCAAAAATCTTATAATCAGTATTCAGAAGTGAAATTGGCCTAAAATTCTCAGGTTTGATGGAGTTTTGGTCCTCCTTTGGAATTAGTGAGACAAAGGCTGTTTTCTAGGAAGGTGGTACTCCTCCTCCTACTTGTATTTTATTAAATAAGATTTTGAGTGGTTCTAACATTTCAGATTGTAAATGTTTATAATAAACAGCTGTTAGTCCATCTGTTCCCGGAGCTTTACCTATTTTTAATTGTTTAATTGCCCCAACAATTTCCTCGGAAGTTATTGGCTGATTCAATCTCTCTCTCTGTTCCAGCGTTAATTCAGGAATCTCCATCTTTAAATATCTATCAATATCAACATCTTGAATTACATCTTTAGCATATAACTTTGTATAAAACTCCAAAAAAGCCTTTTTTATTAAGTTCTGTTGATAAATCTCCTTACCTCTAAATTCTATCTTGTCTATAACACGTGATTTTTGTTTTTTTCTCATCGTGTAAGCCAACCATCTCCCAGGTTTATTAGCATTACAAAATGTATTATGTCTGGCATATTGTATGCTGGTTGCTACTTGCCCAGCCATTAACATATTAAATTGCTCTCTTAAGATATTAATCATATCTTTTGCCTTTTTATCTCCCGGGTTAATTATAAGCAATTGTTCTTTCTTTTTAATTTCCTCCTCTATCTCTTTCCGTCTGTTTTGTTGTTTTAGTCTATATTTATTATTCAATAAAATTAATGTTCCTCTCATATATGCCTTACTCACATCCCATACCATCTCCATCGAGGTTCCTTTCTTCATATTGTTAATAAAAAATTATTTCATTTGTTTTTTAAGTTCACTCAAGTTATCTTCATATCTAAATAAATTCTCATTTAACCTCCAAGACCTCCTTTCCCCTCTTTCCTGCTCTAGTTCCACCCAAACCGGGCTATGATCAGTTAAAGTTCTTGGACATATCTTCGTATTCTTCACCCTAGAAAAAAGATCATTTGTGGTTAATATAAAATCAATCCTAGAAAAAGATTGATGCCTATCTGAAAAAAAAGTAAAATCACTTTCCAATACGTTCCTTTCTCTCCAAATGTCTCTGAGCTCCATATCCTCCAAAATATCAAAAAAAGATTTAGGCAACTTAGCACGCATGGGTATCTTGGAAAGACTTTTTTTATCTTTCTGGGTATTTATTACCCCATTCCAATCACCCATTAAAAGTAAAAATCTATAATCCCATTGTAGTATTTTAGTATGTAAAAGTTTATAAAATTTGTCTTGTTGTTGATTAGGTGCATATACTCCAATTACAAGCAGCTTCCCATTCTGTGTTGTTAATTCGATTGCAATATATCTACCTTGGGTGTCAGCCTCAATTAAATTGGCCAATAAGCCTCTTTTAGCATATATAACTAGGTCGTTTTTCTTCTCTGGTGCTGATGCCACAAAATGTGTACTTAATTTCGAATTTATCAAATACTTTTGATCTGAGGATTTAATATGCATTTCTTGCAAACAGATGACATCATTCTGAAATTGCTTCAAGTAGTGAAATATTTTCTTTCTTTTTTGTGGAGAATTTAAACCGTTGACATTCCAGGATAAGAATTTATTTGCCATCTCTGGGCCCTCCAAGCTTTGAGAGCATCAGCTGAACCTCCTCCGCCCTTTTAGACTTCGGCCTAGCTCCTCCCACTGCTTGTGTTTTTTGGACTTGTTGGGTTGAATCTTGAGGCTGTCGTGCCAGATGTTTTTTGTAAGTAGCTCTTGTTAATCGTTGATCTTTTGGCAGCTCTATCATCTTTAATGGCTCAAGGGTTGGTGGTGGACCCCCACTCAACAGTAAATCTTCCAAATTAGCTCCTCCAGCTAATGCTTGAGCATAAGTTTGTGGTTGCCCTCCATCTTTCTCCTGTTGTATCATTTCCAATTGCTTTCTAGCACCCCCTGGTGAGGGTGGCCTTCCAGCCTTTAAAACATTAACGTAAAAATCTTTTGCCTTTCCAACTGTGTTTAAGCGATGTCTTTGCCCAGCGTATGTCACTATTATCCCAAATGGGACATCCCATCTGTACTGGAGCTGCTGGTTTCTTAGCTCATTCACCAAAAAACCAAACTGTTTTCTGTCTCTTAACATTTTAGGAGGAAGCTCTTTCAGGACCACCAGCTCCTGTCCATCCACTTTAATCTTGTTTCTATAAGAAGCTTGCAGAATGTCATTTCTAATTCTCCTTGTTGTGAAATAAATCACCACATCTCTTGGTAGCTGCTTTTGTTTTGCCAGCCAGGAATTAACCCTGTAAATTTTGTCCATTTGAATTGCCACATCTTCTGGCCTTTCTGAAATCAGCTCTGCTAAAGCATTGGAACAAATATCTTTTAAATTTTCACCACTCTTTTCTTTCAAACCTCTCAGTCTCAGGGCAAATTCCATTGATCTGTATTGTAACATAACCATTTCGTCATCCACTTTCTCTGTTTGTATCATAACCTCTCCTAATTTAGTTGCAAGCTCCAAATTAGCATCATCAATTTCCCGTACTTTCTCATCAATCTTTAACATATGATTAGCCAGTCCTGAAACTGCATAAACAATGTCATCCCTTATTTCATCATGTTTTTCCTCCACCACACCTTTAATTTTCTTTAACTCCTCTGAAAATTCTTTCATCATTTCTGCCTGATTGTTCAGGGCACCCATTATAAATTCTTTAAGGTCTTGTGACTGTGTATCAGCCGGAAGTTGTTGTTTTTGAGTCACTACAGGGGAACCTCCTCCCCCTTTAGAAGTTGGTGGCTTTAGTTGTTTAGCAGCCATTTTATTTTAAAAAGAGTTTTTTTTTTCCTTTTGCAGCCACAAAGTCTTATAAACAGTCTTACAAAGTATATTTCAGAGTTTTTTCAAAATAAACAGTCCTCTCTTCAAGCCATACTCAATCCCCAGCAGTTTTCTCTTCAGGCAGAGGGCTCTTAACAAGCAATTTCCCTTTAACTTTCACTTTCCCTTCCGCCCATAACAAAGGCTTCCTCTCCAGCCTCCAGCTCAAGAGAGCTCTGTTTGCAACAATGTATTCACGGAGTTAAGTTCTGTTTCTTTTAAAAAGCTTGCACTCTTGCTTCCGCTCTGTCTGCCTTGTTAGAAATCATTAGAACTCACTGTTTGCTGGCAGAATTGGACGCAGACATCTTGCTCTGATTAACAGAGGCACCAGCGATCCGGAGCAATGGGAGGGGTGAACTGGGGAGCTCTCACCCTCCGAGTCCCTGGAATTAATCCAGGGACTTTCGGGGAGCTCTACCCACCCCCTCCGACTCTCCTCTCCTTCTTTGCCCGAAGGAGAGTTTTTTCAAACCGCCGGACAGCAGTTTAGCGCTGTCAGGGCGGTTTTTACAGATCGGGTGGCTGGCAGTCTATGGAGAACGTCCTCGTCGTCTGCGGAGCCACCGGAAGTTCCGGAATTTGGCTTATTGAGCTGCAGCCTGTTTTCTTCTCAGGACAATGTGCATAGATTTGTCCTTCAGGTACCAATGGCGGATGTTTTCTTTCCAACATCTGGCATTCTCAACTAGCCCATATTTTCTTGTTTTCTTATTTTATTTCTCCCCTTAGTTCTCTTGAAGATAAGCAGATGGCAGAAGGGCAGGAGAAGGGAAATCCATTACCTACAAATATATTTGCTTACATTATCTGTTGCTTATCCATGAGTTTTCCCCTCCTCCCTGAGATGTCCTGCATGGCTATAGATACATCGTTTTGTCTACAGAGATTTATCTTAACATTATTTGGAGAGTTTCTCCTGTGCACATTGAATAACAAGCACCGCAGTGAGCCTTGATTATTTATTTTGGGTCCTGTGTTTTGATTCCACAAGAGAGATAGATTAAGAGAGTTGGAAGGGACCTTGTAGGTCATCTAGTCCAAACCTCTGCCCAAGCAGGAGACCCTACAACATTTCTTACAAATGGCAGTCCAATCTTTTCTTGAAGGCTTTCAATGATGATGTTCCCACAACTTCTGAAGGCAAGCTGTTCTAATGGTTGATTGTTCACACTGTCAGAAAATGTCTCCTTATTGTAGAAGGCACAGCATCAGTTTGTACAACTCAGTCCTGGAAATATAATAATTTAATAATTATAATAATTTAACAAAGTTGGAAGGGACCTTGGAGGTCTTCTAGTCCATCCCCCTGCTTAGGCAGGAAACCCTACACTACTTCAGACAAATGGTTCTCTAATCTCTTCTTATACACTTCCTGTGTTATGAATTGGCTTTAGGAAATTGGGAAGCAAATGTCAATATTTATAATTGACTCTTCCATCTGCTCATTATCTGAAGAAAGGTTGAACACTGATTCTGAGGGAAAGCTTGAATATTGATTCTGGCACTCTTCAGGTGATTTTACAAGAATATACACTGATAATTGTAATATTAAATACAATGTTGTGTTACATTATAATAAATTGGGAGATAATCCAAAATCCCTTTCTACAAGTATCAAATTTTAGAATCTGAAGAAAGAAAAGCTCAAAGCACATGAAGTAAAATACATGAAGTAAAATAATTGTAGTGGTGTGTGACAACATAGGCAAGATATCATTTGCCATTCACAATGCTGGAGGCCAAATGTAAAAGAAAGAGTAATTCAATATTTAATGTTACGTGTAATAACAGCGTCAACGGAATTACGTATGCACAAAATTGGAAAAACCAAAGTATACTGACGGAGGAAATGGTAATAAAAAAAATATTAGAATGTGCCAAAATGGACAGGTTAACGATGGAAATTAAAGAAAAAGGAGAAACAGCCTATTACTAAAATATGGGGCCTATTGGCTAGATAATAGATGCAAAGTTTAGAAAATTCATGATGAAAGAGGTCAGTAAGCGAGAAACAAATACAAGTATAAAACTATATAGAAGAATATGTATTGCAAGCAATATTATTATTTGACTGTACATAACTGCAAATTAAAATATATAAGAGTGCTAACTGTATAGAGAATTATGTTATAACTATGCAAACAAGAGATATAAGTATGTTATATAATATCAAGTTTCTTTTTTTTCTATGGACTATACTGTATGATTAAGAGAAAAATGGTCGTAATTAGGATGTATAACATTATATATATTTAAAAAGGTGCTGATACAACCAGTATATCCTTTCGCCTTTCAGCTCCAATCCAGGAGCCCTCAAGCAGTCGCTAACTGATGACTAGCTGATGAAAGCTAAAAAGCTTGAAATAGATCTATACTAGTCTCCCTTCATTTCTTTATCAGCAAAATATAAATTTGGTATAAAATGGTTTGTTGTGTATGCAAGTCTTGGTGTATACGGGTCTTTTCCTGTGTAAGATTGACAGTATCTTGGCAACATTTCAACGAGGACTCACTTGTCATCTTCAGGCTGGTGCTTTTGGCTTCGTGCTTGTGTGAGCAAAGCATGATCGGAGCTGCCGTCTCTCTATTAATACTGGTGGGGAGGTGGGGAGTTCTGGCTTTGTTGCTGTAAGTGGGTTGGTTGGCTGTGTTGTTACATCTTGATTAGTTAATGGAGTTGATGTTTGCAGATTAGTCAGCTGTTCCGTAGCATCCTGTGTAGGTGAGGCCCTGCCTATTAGTTTTTTGTGTTTTAACGCCCTGGGTAATGGCATGTGTAGTAGCATCCTGAGCTCTATTGTTATGATGTCCTGAGTATTGTACTGCAACATCCTGGGTAGTTTGCTGTGTTGTAGCATCCTGACCTTTAGTGTTGTGGCATTTTGAGTTCTGTGATGTGATGTCCTGAGCAGATGGTTGTGATGCAGCATCCCGGGCTTAGGTTTGGCTTCGAGTTTGAGGTTTTGTCATGTGTTTATGGCGTGTGTCAGTTTGCTTTGTGTGGGGATCGGAGCTGGTGATGCTGCCATGGTCTGGCTTCTGGATGGTGGTTGTATTTCGTCTATGGGATGGGTTTGTTTGTTTGTTTGTTTGTTTGTATTATATATCAAATAAGCATTAAATCTATAGCCGTCAACATCACAATGCGAGAAAGGAATAAAATTGTCCCATTACATATATAGGTTAGCCCAGTAAAGCCTATTAGATATACCAAGTGACATGTTTATCAAATACATCAATTTGCAGCTCGATTTGACATCCAATTATACCTTTGACTCCAAGATATATAGTAATCTGTGTCCCCTCGCCCTTTCAGTATCATAGTAAACTGATCTGATTCTGCACAGTTCATTATTTTCTGAATTACTACTTGTTCGGGTGGGCTGACATCCATCTTCCAGTATTGGGCCCATGCCAATCTTGCAGCTATTGTTATATGTAGCAACAGGTCCCATGTCATTCTGTTTACATTTTCGGCTCTTATCCCTAATAAAAATACCTCAGGACACAGTTGTATATGCTGCCCCAACATCTAATTAAGCCATTTCTGAATATTCTTCCAAAATTTCATTGCCTCTCGACAGGTCCACCATTGGTGGAAGTATGTGCCTTCTTTAATTTCACATTTCCTTTTTTTTTTTCAATATATACAAATCTACAGACAGTGACTTATTTACCTTTTCTATCTATCTGACGGTGCTTTTTTTTTTTTTTTTTTTTGCATTTCCTCTAATTCTTATCTTTACCCTTTTTTCCTTTGGTTTATCCACTTATACCATATATTCCATATTATAAAATACTTAGAGTCTTCCTTATCTTTGTTGTGGCTCCGTTACCTGAGCCTGTGTCATCAGCAGGAGAGGACTCCGAGAATGAAGGAGAGGAGTTGGCAAGGCTTCCCTCTCCAGGACCCTTCTCTCTGGCAATGCCTTCCGTGTCCACCAAAGGGCAAGAGATAGGGCCGGGGCCAAGCACATCCACGCAGCCACAGGTGGACAGTGATGAGGGTAATGAATCTTGCCTGGATCCTCGGCAGCGTAGCAGAGATAAGCGCGTGCAACAGAAGAAAAGGTGTGCCAGAGATTAAGCTGAGTCACTGGACCACACCCCACAGGGTATAAAAGGGGGTGAGGTGGCCATTCAGACTCTGTGACAGACAAAACTAACTGTTATCAAATCACATTGCATCTTTGGAAACAACATTATCGGCCTTGGATTTATTTTATGAACTGGACAATTATTGAACTGTGTGTATTTTGTTTATGAGTAAAGTTCTTGGCAAGCAGCTACTGGGTTGCTGCCAAGCTTCTTATCGGAAGAATTGGTTGTCTGCCAGTTTATTTACCCCCGGCTGTCTGTTTGTGTGCGTGTGTGAGACGGGGACAGAACAATCTTTTAATTCTAGAGTTAATTTATCCATTTCTGCGCATATATAATTTTTTTGTATTACTTCCTGATCTGTTGGCATACAATCTGCTTTCCACAATTGTGCTATAGCCAGTCTGGCCGCTGTAATTATGTGTAGTGTCAAGTATTTTATGTCTTTTCTAATATTCCTTTTTATCATGCCTAGTAAGAAAACTTCTGGTTCTAATTCAATTTCTTGATCAGTTATTTCTGCTATCCATGTTTTTATTTTTTTTCAATATTTCTTTATTTCTGGGCAAAGCCACCAAGCATGGAAAAAAGTACCCTGCACTTTTTTACATTTCCAACGAACAGGATTTACATCCGGGTACATTTTGTCTAGTCTTGAGGGAGCCAGATACCACCTATACCACATCTTATAATGATTCTCCTTGTATGCTGCCAATTTTCACATACTATAATTATTTTCCCATACCCTCTCCCAATCTTCTAACTGTATATTGTCTCCGATATTCTGTGCCCAAGCTATCATCTGTCCTTTTACCAGTTTTTCTGCCTGATCTACTTCTAATAAGTATTTGTAAGTTTTTGAAATTAGTTTACCTTCTTTATATTCTAATAATTTATCTAATCTATTTGGTTAATGTTATTAGAAATTAAGTTGTTATTATTATTATTATTATTATTATTATTATTATTATTATTATTATTATTATTATTTAAATTTCTATACCGCCCTTCTCCAAAATAGGACTCAGGGCGGTGAACAGCCAAAGTAAAAAACAATATATACAAAATTTAAAAACAGTTTAAAATAATTAAATATTTGGCCGAAAATTAAAAGAACCCCAATTTAAAAAAGATTTAAAATTCACTCAAGCCAGCCCAGCTAGTTGAAATAAATGGGTTTTCAGGGCCCGACGAAAAATCCGGAGGTCTGTTATGGTACGTATCTCTGGGGGGAGGTTGTTACAGAGGGTAGGCGCTGCCACAGAGAAGGCTCTCCCCCTGGGGGTCGGCAGCCGACATTGTCTGGCGGACGGCACCCTGAGGAGGCCCACTCTGTGCGAGCGTACTGGCCGGTGGGAGGCTATTGGTGGCAGAAGGCGGTCTCGTAAGTACCCCGGCCCTGAGCCATGGAGCGCTTTAAAGGTGGTTACCAACACCTTGAAGCGCACCCGGAAGACCACCGGGAGCCAGTGCAGCTCGCGCAGGAGAGGTGTTACATGGGAGCGCCTCGTCGCCCCCATAATCCCCCGCGCGGCCGCGTTCTGGACCAGCTGGAGCCTCCGGGTGCACCCCAGGGGGAGCCCCATGTAGAGAGCGTTGCAGTAGTCCAGGCGGGAAGTGACGAGTGCCTGAGTGACCGTGCGTAGGGAGTCCCGATCTAGAAAGGGGCGCAACTGGCGTATCAGGCGAACCTGATAAAAAGCCCCCCTGGCCACGGCCGTCATATGATCTTCTAACGACAGCCGTGCATCCAGGAGGACGCCCAAGTTATGAGCCCTCTCCGTGGGAGCGAGTGATTCGCCCCCAATAGCCAGCGATGGGGTCAGCTGGCTATATCGGGACGCCGGAAGCCACAGCCACTCGCTCTTGGAGGGGTTGAGTCGGAGCCTGTTTCTCCCCATCCAGGCCCGCACGGCCTCCAGGCACTGGGACATCACTTCAAGGGCATCGTTGGGGTGGCCTGGGGTGGAGATGTACAGCTGGGTGTCGTCAGCGTACTGATGGAACTCCACCCCGAAGCCATGGATGATCTCACCCAGCGGCTTTACATAAATGTTGAACAGAAGGGGCGAGAGGACCGACCCCTGTGGCACCCCACAAGCAAGGTGTCTCGGGGTCGACCGCTGCCCCCCTGTCAACACGGATTGCGACCGGTCAGAGAGTTAGGAGGAGAACCACCGCAGAATGGTGCCCCCCACCCCCAGCCCCGCCAACCGGTGCAACATGATACCATGGTCGATGGTATCAAAAGCCGCTGAGAGGTCTAACAGGACCAGGATAGAGGAACAACCCCTATCCCGAGCCCTCCAGAGATCACCCACCAACGCGACCAATGCCGTTTCCGTGCTGTGCCCAGGCCGGAAGCCGGACTGGAGCGGGTCTAGATAGACAGCTTCATCCAGGTACCGGGGAAGCTGTTGCGCAACCACACTCTCAACAACCTTCGCAACAAAGCGAAGGTTGGAGACTGGACGATAGTTAGCCAAAATAGCCGGATCCAGAGAAGGCTTCTTGAGGAGGGGCCTCACAACCGCTTCTTTCAAAGCGGCCGACAGGACCCCCTCACTCAAAGAAGCGTTAACAATCTTCTGGAGCCAGCCTCGTGTCACCTCCCGGGAAGCCAGTACCAGCCAGGAGGGGCACGGGTCCAATAAACATGTGGTTGCGTTCAGCCATCCCAGGATCCTGTCCATGTCCTCGGGAGCCACAGGATCGAACTCTCCCCAGATAACACTCTCAAGACCTGCCTCAGTCATCCCGTCCGGACATACCCAGTCAGAGGCCAGCCCTTCCCGAATCTGAGCGATTTTGTCATACAGATATTGCACAAAGTCCTCAGCTCGGCCCTGCAAGGGGTCATCCCGCACCTCCAGATGGAGGAGGGAGCGGGTCACCCTAAACAGGGCGGCCGGGCGATTATCTGATGACGTGATAAGAGCGGCAAAATAACTAGATTTCGCCGCTTTTATCGCCACTAGGTAGGTCTTAATGTGAGACCTCACCAGTGTTCGGTCGGATTCGGAGCGGCTGGTCCTCCAACTACTCTCCTTAAGAAAGGAGAATTAAGAAAGAAATTAGTAATGTTAATAAAGATAATGTTAGAAATGTGGCTAACACCACATTTCCAATAAACTGAGGGTGTTCCCAGGAACATTTTAGTGAGTCTGGCTGGCAGTAAATGTCATCGATATGTCATTTTATATATATTTTCTTTATATGCTATTGACCGAGTTACTTTTATATTCTTAGTCCAGATTTCGTTCCACCTCTCAGGCACTATTGAATGACAAAGATTTTTCTCCCAGACATAAACTGAAGTCTTTGCATAGGTTTGAATCTGGTGAGGATAATTGGTGGTGGCGTCATGTGTTGTCCTGGATCCGGTGTCAATTTTCATGGCTGGGACTTGTTTTTTGACTAAGACTAGTTTCCAGATGTCTGGTAGGTAGGAGGTATCATCACGTTTATTCATGTTATGGGGGTGTTTTTCTATTTCTATGGCTTCCATGATTATTCTCTTGTTGAAGTGTTCAGTTTTGGAGATTAATTTGGAGATCAACACAGCCAACCAACCCACTTACAGCAACAAAGCCAGAACTCCCCACCTCCCCACAAGTATTTATAGAGAGATGGCAGCTCCGATCATGCTTTGCTCACACAAGCATGAAGCCGAAAGCACCAGCCTGAAGATGACGAGTGAGACCTCATCGAAATGTCACCAAGATACTCTCAATCTTACACAGGAAAAGACCGGAATACGCCAAAACTTGCATACCTGTACCTGTGAAAATCTACAAAAACAAATATCTTACCTCTATGGGGAGAAAACCTTCCTGTTGACCAGGACCTATGAGAAACTCAAAGTCCAAAGAGCTACCATCTTACATACCAACAAACTCCACAATCTAGAAAAACGCCAGAAGCCCAACCCTCCTCCACAGCAACTCATGAAACAAACAGTACATAACATATCAGACAGGATCTTCACTATAGCAGAAACCAATGTCCTTTCCAAAGGATTCAACTTTGCAGTCGCCCCCAAACGCATCCCTACTGAAAACATCATATGCGGAATTGAAGCTAGCCTCACCAAAATCAACCCAGATGAAGCCAATAAAATCAGACTTGAAGTGACCAACGTCCTCTGCTCCAGCAATCCACTCAGAAGCAACTTACACAAAGAAGAACAAAAAGGACTCACCAACTTGAGGAAAGACAATCACATAATCATTTTCCCAGCAGACAAAGGTAATGCCACAGTGGCCATGAACACATCTGACTACCAAGCCAAACTATCCAACCTACTCCAAGACCCCGCTTACAAACCTCTAAACACAGACCCCACCACCTACCTGGAAAAAACCACCAAATCCAAAATAAAAGCCTCTCCCATCAGTGAAGAGATCTAGCAAAGAATCATCTCCAGAGAGAAATCATCCAGATGCCCCAAGCTCTATGGCCTCCCCAAGATACACAAAGAAGGAACACCACTCAGGCCATAGTCAGCTATATAGGCTCACCTCTACAGAATCTTGCCAAATTTCTTGCCAAACAACTTCAGCCCTACGCAGAATCCATCACCTCACACGTACAAAACTCATTCCTCTTCATAGAAACAATAAAGAAACAAAACCTTCCACCCAGTGACCTATTCGTGAGCTTCAATGTCATATCCCTCTTCACCCAAGTGCCTATTAAAGAAGCCTTGACAGCTATCCAAAACAAATACAACCCCCCTAAGCACATCCTAGACCTGACCAACCACTGCCTAACCAGCACATACTTCATCCACAATGGACAAAGATACAAACAGATAGAAGGAGCACCTATGGGATCACCCCTCTCACCTGTCATCGCAAACCTATACATGGAACACTTTGAAACCAATGCTTTAGATAAATCTGAACACAAACACAAACAATGGCTTAGATATGTAGATGGCACTTTCATAATTTGGCCACAGGGAAAGGACAAACTAGACAACTTCCTCACACATCTCAACAGCCTACACCCCAAAATACAATTTACCATGGAAATAGAAGTTAACAACCAACTCCCCTTTCTGGATGTCCTAATCTACAAAAAAACCCAACGCTCCCTAGGACACACCATCTACTGGAAAAAAAACACACACCAACCGCTACTTAAACGCACAATCACATCACCACCCTGCACAGATCAACTCCGTAGCCTAAGACTCTCATCTCCAGAACCAAACGCCTAGTCGACAAAGACCACCTGAAAACTGAAATACACACTCTCACTAACGTATTAATCTCTAACGGATTCAAAAGAAACACAATTATCAACCTAATCCTAAGGGAGACAGCCCCCAAGAACTGAGACACAGAACAGGACAATGGCATCGCCCTCCTCCCTTATATCAAAGGCACCACAGATAAAATCAGCAAAATTTCCACAAACACAATATCAAGACAGTCTTTTGCCCTGACCCAAAAAATAGCCAACATCTTAAGAAACCCCAAAGACAAGATCCAGCTAGAAAACCAAGGAGTCTATGAAATACCATGCAAAATCTGCCCAGCCACATACATTGGACAAACCAATAGGAGAATAAATGCACGCATCGCAGAACACAAGAACACAGTCAGAAAAGAAGAAAAAACTTCCTCCCTTTTCCAGCACCTTAAAACAATAGGACAACGAAATTGACTTTGAAGGAACCAAACTAATCTCCAAAACTGAACACTTCAAGAAGAGAATAATCATAGAAGCCATACAAATAGAGAAACACCCCCATAACATGAATAAACATGATGATACCTCCCGCCTACCAGACATCTGGAAACCAGCCCTAGTCAACAAACGAGTCCAAGCCACCAAAATTGACACCGGACCCAGGACAACACATGACATCACCACGAATCATCCTCACCAGATTCAAACCCAATCTCATCCCATAGATGAAATACAACCACCATCCAGAAGCCAGACCACGGCAGCATCACTAGCTGCTGCACACCGCTCTGATCTCCACACAAAGCAAACTGACACACGCCATGAACACATGACAAGACCTCAAACTTGAAGCCAAACCAAAGCCCGGGATGCTGCATCACAACCATCCACTCAGGACATCACATCACAGAACTCAGAATGCCACAACACTAAAGCTCAGGATGCTACAACACAGCCAACTACCCAGGATGTTGCAGCAGAGTACTCAAGACATCACAACAATAGAGCTCAGGATGCTACTACACAACCCATTACCCAGGTCGTTAAAACACAAAAGACTAATAGGCACACAGCCAAAGCCTCACCCACACAGGATGCTACGAAACACCTTACTAATCTGCAAACATCAACTCCATCAACTAATCAAGATGTAACAACACAGCCAACCAACCCACTTATAGCAACAAACCCAAAACTCCCCACCTCCCCACCAGTATTTATAGGGAGATGGCAGCTCCGATCATGCTTGCTCACACAAGCACGAAGCTGAAAGCACCAGCCTGAATATGACGAGTGAGACCTTGTTGAAAGGTCGCCAAGATACATATATATAAACTTAAAATCTTGGGTGTTTTCCCACGTCATTAAATGTCTGTTAAAATAATTAAAATCCTGGCTAAAATCCCAGCTTAAAATCCTCTAAAATCCCCACAAAACACTTTGTAAGTTTTTTTTAAAGAACTTCAGCTAAAATCCTAACCAACACTTTAAAGGTTTTTTGGCAACGTTTCGGGAAATGTTTTGGGAAAACACCCGAGATTTTAACTTTTTACATACACACACCCGCAAAACTTCAGTTATATATACATACATACATGGGAAAAGACCTGAATAGGCCAAGACGTACATACCTGTACCTGTGAAAATCTACAAAAACATACATAAACACAAACACACACATATATGTGTGTGTGTTTTCTGAGCTTTTCACGGGTGTTTGTATGTAGGTCTTTGGTTATACAGGTTTTCTCCCGCGTAAAATTGGAAGTGTCTTGGCGATGTCTCGATGAAGTCTCATTCATCATCTTCAGGCTGGTGTTTTTGGCTTCGTGCTTCTAGGAGCAATGTGTGATCGCAGCTGTTTCTTCCTTTTAACATACACATACATACATATACGGGAAAAGACCCAAATACGCCAAGACTTGCATATATATATGAAAGAGGAGGGCAAGGGATCTTATGAAAGAAAATGATTCATAAAAGGTATTTTTTTCTCAATGAATATGACGTTTCTCAAAGAGTGTTTCACGATGTTCACCATCTAGATGTCGCTCTTAGCAACATACATGGAACTGATAAGGAGATACCTGCCATGGTTGAATGTTTTCAACTTCCACCTTGTCTTTTCTCTCCATCCTTGTCCTCTGGGATCGGGGTGAATTGACCATATTTAAGGCATGTGCCACAATCTGGATGGCATTGTAAGTTAAGGAGCTATCTAGAGAGAAGATCCTGTCAATCTTCTGCTGAGGTAGAGTCTCCAAGTTCTCTTTCTCTGTACATCTTGTCCAGCCTTTCACAGACAAGGCAGGCTTCCCATATGAACAGTGAAATTTCTTAGTCATAAATGCTTCGATAAAAAGATAGAAATCCATGATATCGTCAAATTTGATCCTTTGGCTGGTCTGGATAAGAAAAGAAAAAATAATATGGGTGTATCTGAAAGAGAAAGTATTATATGATAATTCAATGGTGAGATCCCACAAAGCGGTTGTGATCAAAACTATCCCTTCAATAGGCTTTTGCAAGGAATTTAATATGTTTTCTAGGAAAAAGGCTCCCTCGATGAACGTAAACTCTGAGTAATAAACCAATACATTGATTTGGGCCCACAGGTTGAAAATAGAAATCAGATGCTTGAAGTTCTCATCTTCTAATAATATGATTTGTGAAAAAACAACACAGATGCCATTCTGAGCCAGCACAGGAACGAAGGTCCTAATGAAATGTTCTCCATTATCGGTGTCTGCAGCAAAGACGCCAATGAATGTCCATCGAAAATACAGCAGCAGTTTAACAATTCCCAGGTTTTGAGCACCTTCTTTGGGGACGGTCCGGTAGAAAAAAGGTAACTGAGTTTTATCACTCAGGATCGGTGAAATATAAGTGTAGCTGATCTGGAGGGGAAAAAAAGGAGATTTATGTTTTATTTGGGGTTTTTACTATTCTGCTCTATGGAGTAGAGAGTTGGTCTCTGACAGAAAACCACTTGAAGAAATGAGAAGCATTTGAAATGTGGATTTACAGATGGCTTTTACGTATAAACTGCATTAACAAAAATGACAAATGAGGAGGTGATAAGCCACCTGGGAAAGCCAAGGGAAATCATCAAAGCCATTAAAAAGCAAACGTTAGAATATTTTGGACATGTGATGTGAAACCCAGAAAAATACGGCATCCTTCACTTAATCCTCCAGGGAAAGATTGAAGGCAACCGAGGTCCAGGCAGAAGAAGAACATTGTGGCTTCAAAACCTAACGGACTGATTTTGACAAAACTCAGCAGCACTTTTTCATGTGGCTGTTGACAAAAATAGGATTTGCCAAAATGATCACCAACATTCAATGACGGATATGCCAGAAGAAGACCTATTAGATCCTGAAAAGATAATGTCAGAGCTTAGGTAGTGGCTGGAAAATTCCAGTCTACTTGGTGGATTTAATAGGGGAACAGAAAAGCAGAAAACGTAACTGTCAACAATGGATGTTAAAAAGAAATCCAGATCTCATTTTCTGAAAAGCTGATGCTTCCTCAGAGCCTGCATAGTACAAGATCTGAGCAACATCAAATATTACAAATTAATATTTGTACTCAATTTATGTTAATTATGGTTATATCAATATTTGTGCTCCTCTTTCTGGGAGACTGAAAGATGACATAAAGATTAATTCTTCATCTTAATCCATGCTTAATTAACATTTCTAAGGAGAATATCTTTTTGAACTGCTCTGGAATAAACTTGCAGCCATTCACTGGCTCTATACCTGTGGGATTTTGTAGATGCCCAATATGGCAGCCATAAGGATGGATATATCAGAGTTGGTCTCTTCCAGGAGAACCAGCATGTTTCTCTTCCTTCCGCAGCTGTAGTTGGGAACATTGGCCTCTCCAGTCGAAAGCAAATCCAACAGATCATCCAAAGTCATTATTCTGTCTCGAAAGTTGTCATGGAGGTTATAACCCAGGGTGAGGTTGGGCAAGAGAAGAGGATCTTTGTTGATTTCCTGAATGGCAAAAAGGAAGGACAGAATTTTCCAGTACATCACAACTGCTTGCCTGAAAAGATACATGGATTTTGCCATGATGTTACATTCAGTGAAATCACTAACCTAGAACTAAGGAGAAATTTCCTGACAGTGAAAGCAATTAACTGGTGGAAGGGCTTCCTTCCCGAAGTTGTGGATGCTCCATCACTGGAGGTTTTTAAGAAGAGATTGGACAGCCATTTGTCCGGAATGGTATAGGGTCTCCTGCTTGTACAAGGGATTAGACTAGAAGACCTACAAGATCTTCCCATCCAACTCTGTTATTCTGTTAATGCATTTCATATGTGCTATTGTGACTGCACAGGTTTTTGTCCCCAAAGTTCCTCTTCTCTACTTAGATTATTTGAAAGTCAAAACAGACACACTCCAGACAATCTGAGCACTGTTGTCACTTGCACTATTCACTCAACCTCAGTTTGAGAAGTCAAAAAACATGTAGGAACCAGGATTTGAGATTCCATCAAAGGGCCATTATGCATTATGTAGTAGCATTGTAGTTTTCTGGCTACTGTAGCAACACCATATGCTAATAATAATAATAATATATTTATGTGCCACCCATCCCATCCAAAGAAGACTCTGATAGAGAACTCTCTTCTAGGAAAGACTCAGAAAAGAAATCAGCCTTTTCTCTGAATTGGGACTGACCAATTAGAGCCTCCTGTCCTTTTCTTTGATGGCCATGCTGAGACCATAACCATGACCTCCCAAACTAATCACATTGAAAGATGAAAGCAAGTTGTCCATGTAGGGATCAGTTGGACAAGGGTGCTGAGCATTAAAGCTTGCTTTTGTTACATTACAGAATGTGTTCCACTTCATGCTGTTTGTATACAAATGTGACTGTTGATCTAACTAACTAATTAACCTCACTCTGTCAAAGACCTAGGAGTACTCATCTCAAACAATCTAAGCCCCAGAGGTCACTGTAACAGCATTGCCAAAAAGGCATTAAGAGTTGTTAATTTTGTGAAACTTCTTATTAACATCGAATTGTTAACTAGTGCATACAAAACCTTTGCCAGACCAATTCTCTAATACAGCTCGTCTGCCTGGAATCCACACTGTATATTGGACATTAATACAATTGAGTGAGTCCAGAGGTATTTCACGAGAAGAGTCCTCCACTCCTCTACTCACAACAGAATACCTTATGCCACCAGGCTTGATATTTTGGGTTTGGACAATCTAGAACTACGCCTACTATGGTCTGACCTAAGCGTAGTAAACAAAGTTGTCTGTTACAACATCCTACCTTTCAATGACTACTTCAGCTTCAACCTCAATAATACACAGGTAAACAATAGATACAAACTTAAGGTAAACCACTGCAAACTCAATTACAGAAAATATGACTTCAGCAACAGAGTGGTCAATGCCTGGAATGCACTACCTGACTCTGTGGTTACTTCCCTAAACCCCCAAACCTTTAACCTTAAACTGTCTACCGTGGACCTCACTCCATTCCTAAGAGGTCTGTACGGGGGCATGCATAAGCGCACCAGCGTGCCTACCATCCCTGTCCTACCATCCCCATTTATTTGTACTCATCTCCTGTGTTCATGTCTATACTTATACCACTTTTCTCGTACATGTTTGACAAACAAAATAAAATAAAATAAAATAAAATAAATAAAATAAAATAAAATATAAAATAAAATAAAATAAAATAAAATAAAATAAAATAAAATAAAATAAAATAAAATAAAATAAAATAAAATAAAATAAAATAAAATAAAATAAAATAAAATAAAATAAAATAAAATAAAACCTCACTGCCTTCCTCCGTCCCCATTTTTCCTCAAAGGAATCGTAATATAATATCAATCAACATCATGAGACTTACTGATGAACCTTTTTAGAAGGACTCAAACTGAAATTCTTCAGATCAGGTTCTAGAATATTTGTTGCAGAGAAGAGCCCACCGATGAGATGATCTCCTGGCCTGTAATGATTGAGTGGGTCTCTTGCATCCTTGTCCAAAGTTAAGAAGCACTTGGTGCCGAGCATCCCACAGGCTGCCTGGGGCAACAAAAGCTCCATCAGAAGCAGAAGCAGTGGGTTCATTTCTGGGTTAGCCGAAGGATTCCCCTGCCTTGCATCTGATTTCAGAATCAGGAGAGCAGAAGCATTTGGAGACGTTGAAAGCAGATTGCTGCAAGACTGACTTTTCTAATATAATATGAAGTCCAGAGAGAACTTCCGCAATGATGGAAACTGGACCAATGCAGAAGCAGAGCTCCTGGTGTCCATGAAGCTCAGTCCAGCTTTCCAGGTTGACAAGATAACTTGTACACTAACTTTCCTGATGCTGAATGTGTTGCTGCTGAGTCTGTTGACCTCCTTCAGACAATTTCCAGAGAGAAAAAGAATCCCTTGACATTTAGCAAGAAGGCAAGAAAGAAATCACTATCATTCTAATAATTAGCTGGGGAAGTAGGAGTTTTGCAAAGTCCTCCCTGCAGGGTGAACTGGGATCCAACTGAAAAAGTCCCGATGTAACTCAATGTAGTGGATTCCCAGAAAGCATCCACCACCAAATTGTTCTGTGGGCATTTGGGACACCTATCATTTTGCTGGGTTGATTTCCAATTGTTTTTCTTTTATGCTATTATATATGACTGGTGTATTTTATAAAGTTGTGCTTTTGACATGATGAAGTTACTGTTTTCTTACTGTGGGCTTTTGATCATTATGAGGCTGATGTGGCCTTAGACTTACTTTGTATTCCTTATTATTCAGAACTTTATACTTTAGGGTGGATACTTTATTTTTTTTTTATTGTGAGCTGCTGTGCATCTGTCTGGAATTGAATGCATACAAATCAAATAGATGTCCAGAAAAAGAGAAAGGTATAATTCATCAATTGGAAGACCCGGAAGGCCACCTTAACAATAAACAGGAAGATAAATTGGAGATTGCCCGAGAGTATCATGTGGCTCTATATGTGGAAGAACAAATTCCTAATGAAAAGGTGGTCCAATACTTGTCAAAAGAAAGTCTTTCAAAGATCGGGGAAGAGGATAAAGAAATACTTAATAAAGAAATAACGATGACAGCATTAAGGATGGTAATATCAAAACTTAAAAAGAACAAATCCCCAGGCCCAGATGGACTTCCAGGGGAATTGTACAAAAATTCGGATTTGGAGGAAATTTTATTACCAAAGTTGTTAGAAATTTATAATGAGGCCCTAACAGAATCCAAAATTCCAGAATCATGGAGAGAGGCGTATATTATTCTCCTCCAAAAAGAAGGAGAAGACCCCAAATTAATTAAAAATTATAGACCGATCTCCCTCCCGAATACAGACTACAAAATCTATATGGGTATATTAGCAGGAAGGCTAAAAATAATTTTGAATAAATTAATACACAGTTGATCAAAATGGATTCCTCCCTGGGAGGCAAATCAGGAATAATACAAGAATGATAATAGATATATTGGAATACTATGAGGAATACCCAAACAAAGAAATGGCATTGGTCTTTGTCGACGCCCAAAAGGCATTCGACAATCTTAATTGGCAATTTATGAAACAACAAATTATCCAAATGGAATTTGGATCAAATTTTGTCAACACGATATCCACAATTTATCAAAAACAAAAGGCTAACATATTACTGAATGGAGAATTAACTAAGGCTTTTCAGATTAGAAAAGGGGTCCAACAAGGGTGCCCTCTATCCCCACTTTTATTTCTTTTAGCACTAGAAGTACTCTTGAGAAAGATTAGGAATAATAATGAAATAAAGGGTTTGACAATCAGAAAAGAGATATATAAGACACAGGCATTTGCAGATGATGTGGTATTAATCATGGAAGAACCATTAGAATCAGATACTAAAATTTTGGAAGAATTGGGCAATTACAGGGAGGTAGCAGGCCTTAAATTAAATAAATCCAAAACTAAATTATTAACAAAAAATATGACGGAGGTAAGGAAAAAAGTACTGGAAGAATCAATGGAGATCCAAACCTCCAAGAAGGTAAAATACCTGGGGGTCTGGATTTCATCAAGGTGCTCGGCCCTCAGAGAGGATAATTATTTACCATTGATTAGAAATATTAAACAGGATTTGGAAAAGTGGGGAAGACTACAGATATCATTATTAGGTAGAATCGCGGCAATAAAAATGAGTATATTACCCAAGTTATTGTATTTATTCCGAACGGTCCCTGTTAAATTAGATAAAAAAATTTTTTTGGAGCTCAATAGCTCAGGAAATTTATTTGGGAGGGAAAGAAACCAAGAATAGCAATTAGGAATTTACAGGACAAGAAGGAAAGAGGGGGTTTCGGATTACCTAAATGAGAGTTATATCAAAAAGCTGCAAACCTAGTATGGCTGAAAGATTGGGCAACCCTGAGAAATAAAAGACTGTTAACTTTAGAAGGGCACGATCTCCAGAAGGGCTGGCATGCATATCTCTGGGATACTGGGAAGAAGACAAAAACTTATTTTCATAGGCATAAAATAAGGGAGATCTTGATACAAATATGGGGAGAGATGAGACAGAAGCACTATAGGAAAATTCCGAGATGGCTTTCCACCATGGAGGCTATAATATATCCAAATATATTAGAAATGGGTAAAACGGTCAGATACAATGAATTATTAGATGGGGGAGGGAATCTTAAAACAAGGGAAGAATTGATGGAACAAGGTATTTCCATAGACTGTTGGCCATATAACCAAATTAAATCTAGATATAAAAAAGATAAGGAGGAATTTGGCATTGAAACGAGCATAAATGGATTTGACAAGATAGGGATGGGTACAGATGACAAAATTCTAGCTAAATTATATAATTACTTATTGGAGTACGATATGGCAGAGGAAGTAGTTAAAGAACCGATGTTAGCATGGGCCAAAAATATAGGACAGAATATAAATCTGAACGAATGGGATTCAATATGGAATAATAATCTCAAAATGACAAAGGCGACGGCTTACAAGGAAAACCAATACAAGCTGTTTTATAGATGGCATATGGCCCCAGCTAGGATAGCGAAGATCTACCCCAATTCGAGCCCTAAATGTTGGAAATGTGACCATCAGCAGGGTACTTTCTATCATTGCTGGTGGACATGTAACCAGGCACAAAAATTCTGGAGGATGATACGGATGTGGATTAATGAAATAATAAAAGAAAATTTTGATTTCGAACCAAAAGCCTTTATCCTGGGAATTTTGAAAACTGAATATGCAAAAAAGAAAAAGTATTTAATTATACATATTCTGACAGCCGCTAGAATTTCCTTTGCCCAGTATTGGAAAGAAAAACAAATACCACCTCAAGAACATGTTATTGGAAAAACATTGGAGTGCGCCGAAATGAACAAATTGACTTTAGAAATTAATGACAGAGAAGATTCGGAATTTTATAGCGTGTGGGACATGTGGTACGAATGGATGGGGAAAAGAAATAAAGAAGGAAATAGAGATTAAATATTAATTAATTAACAAAATTCATATGAATAGTATTATATTTAGTCTTAGAGATTTGAGCACTATTATCCTTAAGTGTTTTGAAATTAAATCTAGCTTTAAGAAACAATATCAAATAAAAGACAAGTAATAATGTATGTAGATGTATATATGTATATAATTGCACCAATGAACCGAAAATGTACCGAATGTATCACTATGTGTTATAATAAAAATCAAATTTAAAAACAAAAAAAAAACCAAAAAAAAACCAAATAGATGTCCAGATGTCCGTCCATCCATCCATCCATCCATCCATCCATCCACCCATCCACCCACCCACCCATCCATTCATGTAACATGTCCCTTTTCTTGCCAAAATGAAAATCTAATGAGTAGCATTTCACCCTGAGTCTTAGAAAGGATGATCATCCTTTCCTTTCCTTTCCTTTCCTTTCCTTTCCTTTCCTTTCCTTTCCTTTCCTTTCCTTTCCTTTCCTTTCCTTTCCTTTCCTTTCCTTTCCTTTCCTTTCCTTTCCTTCCCTTCCCTTCCCTTCCCTTCCCTCTCCCCTCCTCTCCTCTCCTCTCCTCTCCTCTCCTCTCCTCTCCTCTCCTCTCCTTCCCTTCTTTCCTGTAGGTATCTTTGTCCACTTTCATCCACTCCATTAAAAGTTTCACTCCAACAGTGAATCTGATGGAAGAAAAATCTGCTTTCAACTCAGAAAGTATCTCTGGCCTGCTCTTGAGTTTCCATTTGCAAGGGGGATGGGAAAACGAACTCTGTAGCTGTGGTGAGGCATCAAGCGCTCCATGGCATAGGGCCTAGCTATCTTCGAGACCGCCTGCTGCTACCGACGACCTCCCAGCGACCCGTGCGCTCCCACAGAGAGGGCCTCCTCAGGGTGCCATCAGCCAAACAATGTAGGCTGGTGACCCCCAGGGGGAGAGCCTTCTCTGTGGCAGCACCTGCCCTCTGGAATCAGCTGCCCCCAGAGATAAGGAGAATCCAAGATCTCAGTGCCTTCCACTGTGCCCTTAAAACCCACTTTTTCCAGCAAGCTGGGCTGGCTTAGGAAGAAATTTTTTAAAATTTTTAAATGTTTAATTGGTTTGTGGTTTTTTAAATTTTGGGCCAAATTTATATAGATTTTAATTGTTTTTAATATTTGTATTTCATGTTTTTAATTCTGGCTGTGCACCGCCCTGAGTCCTCAGGGAGAAGGGCGGTATATAAATTGAAAAATAAAAATAAAATAAATAAATAAATGTCAGTCAAAACAAAAGTACATTCCAGCCATATCCCTTTTAAGGCTGTCTCCATGTTTATCCACAGTGGCCAGGGAGGAGTGATCTCTACAACCCGCAAAATTGCTTCGATGGAAAATGTGACTGATGACATACCTTGGGGAGAGGGGGAAAATAGGGTTAGAGTATAAGGCGCACCTTTTTCCACCAAAAAAGAGGGGGAAAATCTGGGTTCTTCTTATACTCCGAATGTAGCCCCGCCCAGCTTCTAAAATGGAGGTTTCAGAGGCTGAAAAAAGCATCAGAAATGGAGTTCAGAAAAGAAGCCCCCAAACAGCTTCAGAGGCTTTTTTTTCTGAACCTGTTTTGGAGGCTTTCAGAGGCAGGAAAAAAAGGTTTTATTTTGAAATATGGTTTACGGAGTCACCATCTTGCTCCCAATAATCCTTTTACTGACCTCAGAAGGTTGCAAGGCTGAGTCATCCTTGAGCCAGTCAGGATCGAACTCCTGCTAAATGAGCAGTGAGTTAGTCTGCAATAGTGCTGTCATGGTTGACTCGCTACGCAGTCTTGCTTTTTTGTTGTTAGTTGTGAAGTCGTGTCTGACCCATCGTGACCCCATGGACAATGTTCCTCCAGGTCTTCCTGTCCTCTACCATCCTCTGGAGTCCATTTAAGCTCACTCCTACTGCTTCAGTGACTCCATCTAGCCACCTCGTTCTCTGTCATCAACTTCTCCTTTTGCCCTCAATCGTTCCCAGCATTAGGCTCTTCTCCAGTGAGTCCTTCCTTCTCATTAGGTGGCCAAAGTATTTGAGTTTCATCTTCAGGATCTGGCCTTGCTTGCAACCAGACAACTATAACAGGTGGAGGAAGGGAAGGCCTTGGAATCTAAAGGAGGCTTGGGAAGGAAATTTGGAATGCAAGTGTGTCAACTGGAAGTCTGAGACAGATCCAAAATCTCAAGGTCCCCCAACTAAAAGAGGCTGATAAGTCGGATGCATCTTATATTCCGAATGTAGCCCCACCCACCAGCCGGCCCCCACCCTTCGGCCTCAGCACATCCTCTTCCTGGCTGCAGAGATTGCCAGAGACAATGGCTCTCACTTTCAGTCTCCAAACGCTCCATTTGAGAGCCGTTCAAGGCTGCAGGGATTGCCAAAACACATCGCCGCTGATCGCTGCCTGTGCACATTGTGTTTTCGGCCTCTGTGCATCATGTTTTAGGCTTCAGCATGCCCCATTTTTGGCTTCTGCACATCATGTTTTCGGGTAGTGATGGGTGGCGATGTACTTTTTACGATCCCCGCAGCCATGAATGGCTCTCAAATGGAGCGTTTGGAGGCTGAAAACGCGAGGCGCGGAGCCCAAAATGGCAACCCATTTTGCCAAAGCTACTGTCTTGTTTTATTGCTTCCGTGCTTCACCTGCTTTACTAAGTGGAACTCCTTCTGACAATCAGCTGTGCTTTTTCAGCTGTTTATCAGCCCCAGCGCGCACTCACAACCAGCCAACTAATGTGTGCTAAAGCTGACCAGGCTAGCCAGATGAATACCTGGTAGACAGAGGCAGAATTTTTTTTTCTATTTTCCTTCCCAAAAACTAAGGTGCCTCTTATACTCCGGAGCGTCTTATACTCCAAAAAATACGGTATACTCTTGGTAAGAAAATGTCCCAGGAGTTTCTTTTGCTGTCTAACCCAATGGGACAATTGACAACTGCATTCTAACTAACTGACTGACTGACTGATTGACTGACTGACTGATTGACTGAAGCTGATGTAGATGGGATGTTCAGTTGCCTTTTTGTTTTGTAACTACATGAAATTAGTGTAGGTATAGAGTGAAAGGCAGGGCAAGCATATCATTGACTGGGAATCTTGGATTCTGGGAATCCTGAATTATGCCTACTTTATCACTTTATGGCTGAAGGCTGTACAATTTAAAGTTTTGTTTTTACTTTGTATCTTGTTGCAAAAATGTATGTAAAACTTGTTGGTTTGAGAGCTGTTGTGCTTGAGGCATAAAATATTCCTGAGCATCTTTTTTTGGTCAGAAGTAAAAGATTGAAATGGGGGATCCTTGGTTCCCTCTGGGCTGTCTTGCAGATGTTTCATGATCCAAACTAATGACATCATCATTGTTAGTCACTCATGATAGTTATCAGCCCTGATGATGTTTCCCTCCCCCCGAATGCCATCACTCTTCTTAACAACTAATTCCCACAACACTGTCAAATAATGTATTACTATTATTATTCTCTTCCTTGCTAGTATTTATCTCTTCCCACTTATTAATATAACCATGTTGCTTGTATCTTTCAATTTATATTGTTTTTATTTGTTTCCTAGTACAATTTGACAGCTTATTAGTAACCTTGACTATCACTAAGTGTTGTATCTTTTTATTCTTGATGAATGTATTTTATTCTCCTTATGTACACTGAGAGCATATGCACCTAAGACAAATTCCTTGAGTGTCCAATCACACTTGGCCAATAAAGAATTCTATTCCATGTTACCTAGTTTGGGATATGAAACATCTGCAAGAAAACAAGCCCACATAGGGAGCACCAAGGACCCCACAAATAAAAAGAAATGAACTTCTGATCTATAGTTTTGATTGTCAGACAGGAGAGATTATAGGGAAAAAAATACTTTCTTCTACCTGTTTGGTAGATCTTAATAATTATAAATATTTTATTAGTGAATTAACGTCCCTTGGATTAAAAAAAAAACAACGGTGATGACCATTTATGTTGCAGCTTTATTTTCCCCAATTGTTTGGCCTTATTTCTCTGAATCTGAGAGATTAAAAACACTTTTTCCTTTTGTAAAAGTAAGCTGTTCACCCCAGAGGTGGGTTTCAGCAGGTTCTGACTGGTCCTGGAGAACCAGTAAGGGAAATTTTGTGTAGTTTGGAGACCCAGTAAATACCACCTCTGACTGGCCCCGCCCCCATTTATTCTCTGCCTCCTGATTCCCAGCTGATCAGAGGAAATGGGGATTTTGCAGTAACCCTCCCCTGGAGTGGGGAGGGAATGGAGATTTTACACTATCCTTCCCCTGCCATGTCCACCAAGCCACACCCACAGAACCACAGAATATTTTTTGTTAATTTTTTTTTTATTTTCAAAAACACAAACAAAACAAAACATAAAAACATAATCATTCCATACAATTATAGACAGTGTATCAGTCGGTGGTATTTTTGTGCTTCTCTTCTCTTCAATTTATCACTAAAGATGCTAGCTTATTTCCAAAAATTTCAACATCCATTTATATCATAGTTATTTCCAATTCTTCTTCTCTATCCATTGATAAAATAAATCCCATATCAAATAATATTGTCTATCTTCCTGTTCTCTTACTTCAAATGTCAGTTTGCTCATTTCAACACATTCCAACATTTTCTTTATAATTTCTTCATCATTAGGTAACTTTTCTCCTTTCCAATTTTTAGCAAATATAATTCTAGCTGCTGTCAAAAGATTCACAATTAAATATTGCAGTTCTTTATTATATGTCTCCGGTATGATCCCTAATTAAAATATCTCTGGTTTAAAGTCAATATGTCTCTTTATCATTTTTTCCAATCACGTGTGTATCTTAGTCCAATATCTCCTTGCTTCTACACATGTCCACCACATGTGGTAATAGGATCCTGGGGTCTGATGACATTTTCAACATTTCTCTGATTTATTCTGGAACATTCTGGCTATTCTCGACGGGGATAGGTGTCCCCTGTAAAACATCTTACACAAATTCTCCTTATATGCTGTAGACATTGTCATTTTACAATTATGTGACCACAATTTTTGCCATTTCTCTAAATCAATACCATAACCAAAATTCTTCCCCCATGCTATCATTGATTCTTTAACTTGTTCTTCTTCTAGTTTAACCTCTAGCAAATAACCATAGAGCTTTTTAATTACATGATCATCAGAACCCATCAAAATCTTATCTAAATTAGTCAATACATTATAAAAGCCTTCTTGTTTAAGGCCTTCTCGATATCTAGAGAGTATTTGCATGTATGAAAACAAATCCATCTTATACCCTTGATCTTCCATGTCTTGCTTTGATTTAAGTTCACCCTTTTCATCCAATAATTCCTTATATCTTATAATTTGTTTCCCTTTAAACACCACTGGATATGAGAATGCTTCGATTGTAGATACCCAGACTGGTATCTTCAAGTAGTGATTTTTTTTAACCTTTTAAAACCTTTTTTAATCCTCTCCCAATTCAACCATAAGGCTTCACATATTTTATGTCTTCTAAAATACCCTTGTATTTTAGTTCCTTTATACCATGCCATACCAACAATGAAAAGTGAAAAAATGAAAAGCATTTATGGAATGGGGGAAGTCCAAGTCCTTTAATAGGGTACAGAAACAAATGATACAAAAATTTGGTACATGTGATACATCAGAAAGAAACCAATGAAAGAATGAAAGACATTTATTACATTTGACAAGTGAACAATAGAAAACATTGATTAGAGATTACTTTCCACATGTGGTAAATTTATGGGTTACATCATGCTCTTTCTAAAATGGATTAGTATCTTACTTAAAACTTGCAAGTGTATTCAATTACTTTCAGAATACACTGACTAAGATTCAGTTTTGAAAAGGCTGTTTTTTCCCCATGAAAAAAACAAGAAAAGCATGTTTTCCTAAAATCTGAAAGGAGGTCAACACTGCCAGACTAAAATTTTATTAACATCCTCACTTAAAGGCTAATAATGAAGCCCAAAATGCTAAATAATACTACCAGACACAGAAACATAAAAACATGGAAATTAGGCTTAAGCAGGAGATCACCTCAAAAAGCAGCCTGTTAGTGTTTTCTCCTGAAAAGTCCCCAATGGGTGAGAATTATATTGCGTGCAGTGATGGGTTCCTCCCGGTTCCGCCTAGTTCCGCCGAGCCAGTAGCGGTGATGATATGATGTCACCGAACCGGTTCTGCCCCCCCCGCCCCCCACCCCCGTGTTATTCTTACCTTTTATTTGGCCCCACCCCACCCTCAATCTATTGCTGCCTCCTAGGTTCCAGCTAATGGCTAGAAGGAAAAAACTGTTTAAACTCTTCAAAGGGCTGCCCTATAGCTGATCAGTGTTAAAAGAAAACAAATGAGTAGACGGGTGCCTGCAAAAAGAAATGGTTAGACCAGTGCCTGCAAAAATACATCAGTAGATCAGTGCCTCCAAAAATAAATGGGTAGATCGGTACAGCTATGCAAGCAGTTAAAAGCCTGGTAGACCAGTACCTCTGCTAAACCCTAAATAACTGTCACATGACCATTGAGCCACACCAACAAAATAAGCCCACAGAACCGGTAGTAAAAAAAAAATTTTTTTTAGAACCCACCCCTGATTGGTTGGGAATTATATCCCCAGAACATCCATCAGCATCACTGTTTTACTTCACTTTTGAACATCAGTTGTTCCTTTGTATTCAGATCTGGCCTCAGCAAAATGATGTAACACTTAGGGATGAAGATGCAACCCAGCAGCCCAGCACTGGAAGCCAAGATGGAGAAGACCTGCACAGCAACCGTGAATTTCCCTTTGGTGCTGAGATAGGTGGGCACAAAGGAGATCCAGACACTGCAAAAGACCAGCATGCTGAAGGTGATCAGCTTGGCTTCGTTGAAGGACCCAGGTAGATTCCTGGCCAGGAAGGCCACTATGAAGCAAATGGCAGCCTGAAAACCCATGTAACCAAGGGCAACATAAAACATAGTGACAGAGCCTTCATTGCACTGCAGAACAATCTCTCTAGGCTGGGAATACATGTCAGAATCAGGGAATGAAGGAAAGACTCCTAACCAGATGAAACAAATGACAACCTGGACACTGGAACAAGAAATGATGATGGTGTTGGTCAGACTCTTGCCCAGCCACCCTCGCACTCCATTTCCTGGCTTTGTGGCCAGGAAGGCCAGCACCACCATGACTGTTTTGGCCAAGACGGTAGACACGGCAATTGAGAAGATGATGCTGAAAATTGTTTGTCGGAGAAGGCAGGTGGTTCTCCTTGGCTGACCAATGAAGAGAAAGGAAGTCAAGAAGCAAAGAAGAAGGGAGACCAGGAGGATATAGGAGAGGTCCCGGTTGTTGGCTTTGACAATTGGAGTTTCTTGGAATTTAATGAAGATTCCCAAGACTAAAACTGTGATTAAGATCAGGAATAGGGCAAAGAAAGTAAGAATAATTCCCAAATACTCTTGATGGGACAAAAAAGTGATTGTTTTGAGGATACATTGATCTCGAGGATTGTTCTGATACTGATTGTCTGGACATCTGGTGCAGTGGTCTGCATCTATAGAAGACAAATGTAATATTTACCATGAATTTATAGGATGGGAGTTAGATTTTGAAATCAGGAAGCCCACATTCTAGGAAGCAAAAGGGGAGAAGGGACAACCATCTACATCAGGGGTGTCAAAGTTAATTTCATTGAGGAGTTTATCAGGGCCTTTAACCTGGGGGTGGGTGTCAGGCATGGCTGAATGGGTGGGTGTGGTCAACTGGGTGGGTGTGGCCACCTTGACGCCACTTCCCAAACTGCTATCATGTTTCCTCTTCGCATTGGGTAGACCAGGCTGAAGCCACGCTGGCCCAATCTTTCCTCTTTCCATTGGGTAGGCTGGGCCCAAGCCATGCTAGCCTGAGATTTCCTCTTCTCATTGGGTAGACTAGGATGGCCCCATAGGCCAGATCCGAGCACATCATAGACCGGATGCAACCCATGGGCCTTGAGTTTGACACCCCTGATCTACGTCATGTAGGAATTTTTCTAATGGTCTAGGACATGCCAATTTGACAAGGTTGGAATATTTTGGTTTTCCAAAATGGAGTTTGATTTGTCCCATTACCCATTAATTGAAGGATAAAATTTAAATTCAATAACAATATTGTTCAACTATTTTTACTTTCATTTTGTCCCACCAAATCCCAATGGTTAATGATTAAAAAGGGGCAGATAAAGTTGTCTGGTTTTCTCTCTAATCGCCATAATGAGGAGAGGATCCTCTCCGGTAGCAATGTATTCCCCCAAATAGCTACTCCACAGGAAACACAGATCATGCTTGCCTACTCCTTGGATACTTTGGAGGAAGATGGTTAGGCAGAAATGTGTCTATCCCGAGTCCACCCTGGAATGGAGGAGATGGCAAGATTACTGACTAGATCCTGTGTGACTCGGCTGTCAGGCCTGGAAGCCATCTTTTTCGTTGCATCTTCAGGCCTGCCACATTTACTACTGTGGGAAACTGTGATGGGGGGATTGTATGGAGCCCTGAGTCCAAAAGGAGAAGGGCGGTATAGAAATTTAAATAATAAATAGTAATAAATAAATATACAGGTAGTCATAATAACATTCGTTTCTCAGGAAGTCAAGGACATCTTTACCTGCAGCTAGAGGGTTAGAACCGGGAGACATCTCCAGCCAGCATGGTGTTTGGATTGGGCCATGTGATGGACTTGTGGGTGTTGGGCAGGGACTTGAACTTTTCTTTGAGTGGGGAAAACCTGGAAGCTTTCAGATTTGGGTTTTCCCAGATGTGCCAATATGACATCTTCATTAACATGTAATTTTGGGGAAAGTCGAGCCTCGGAGTTTTCTACCATTGTGGGTGTTACTTGGAACCCTGACATTGGAGATTAATTTATCTCAATGGAGCTTCATACTGTAGAAGCAACATCATTCTGCTTGTCATGGTGAAACAACAGGCTGCTTCATGTCACTTCAACTGATCCTTCCCTAAGTCACATATGCTTCTTGATAGCTGCTTGTCTTCTTCTACACTTAACCTCTCATTCCAATGAATTCTCCCAGCTCATATTATTGTTATATCTTTGGTGAAATTAATTCTGAGAGTTAAATTAATACTCCCTCCCACTCCAATACCCGAATTAGAAATATCTTCTTAGAAAAGATCTGCAGGAACCTTTGCTCCTATCCCAAGAACTGTTTAGATTCCCATTCACCCACCTTCTTGGGTGGAAATGCTCCCTTCTGTACAAGGGACGCAGTCGTAGCAACAGACTGGTTTTCCTTCCTGGACCACCTTGAAATAGCCAGGTTGACAAGGCTCCACACACTGGGAGTGAGGCAAGGGCTGAAAGTGAATAAAATTTGCATTCAGAAGCATCTGCAAAACTGATTAGTTATGAAATGAATTATAGTGTTGGAATGGGATTGTCAGGTCCCATAGCTTATCTCGCCTCCAGAGAAGAGCAGCAGCGTTGCCTTAGAGACTGGCATTTATCACCTCCTTAGCCTGAGTATCTCATAATATCTTTACACTTCGAGATTGGCTTGGTGATGTATTGGGCTTTGGGAGAGGCTCTGTCTGCACTTTACTGTTTTGAGTGGGAAACTTAATTCCTGCCTAGATCTCTTGCTATCACAATCTTCCAATAAAAGTTTCCTTTTGTTTCATGAGTACTTCTTTCTTGAGAGGACTGGTGAGGCAGGACCTTACAGGGAAAAACAAGAGGTATGTGCAAAATGGACTAGAAGTGGACTATTCTGTTTCTCCTCTGGGCCATGTTGTGGTGGCCACTCCAGAGAATTTTCTAGAAAGTTACTCTTGAAACTGGAAGCATGATAGTCAGACATGCTTCCATTTTGGAGGACTGTCTCTGGAAGGCTGTCAGAGAAACCTTTGGAAAAACAGATCATATGGAGGAGAAATTAGAATTCTGAAATTCTTCAATATGATGGGTTTTGTACTTTTCTTCTACCAAATAAGGTCAAATTCTTAAATGTATACATGTCCAAATGAACATGTGTAACTCAATTGATTTTACTTCTCCCCTCCTCTTAAATCCTGCTTCCATTTCCCCCCATCTCCACATTTTTTCCCTCTATGTCCCCAGACCAAAGTCTTGTACTGTATAAATCATAAAGCATCTTTTTCTTTGCTGGTTATAAATCATAAAATATAATTCTGAAGCATGAATTTGAAGGCAGTCGATAGTTTGGGATCGTGGGGTACACTGATTGAGATGATGGACAAAACTACTGTGTTTCGCCCAAAATAAGACCCTGTCTTATATTTTTTGAACCCTGAAATCAGCGCGTGGCCTTATTTTTTGGGAGGTCTTATTATTTTGGGGTGTGTGGAGCAAGACGGGGCTCCTCTTGATGATTTCCAGCTCTGTCTCCCTAACCCTAACTAGAGGAAATGGTGAGGACTGTCTGCTCATGTGCTTTAAATTTTTTTTGGGGGGGGGGGTTATTTTAGTCCATGCGCTCAAAAACCTGATTGGACTTATTATCAGGGAATGTCTTATTTTCAGGGAAACACAGTAAAGAGATGGGACACCTCTTCCTCTACCTGATTGAGCCACTGAGGGCTCGTGATGGCTTCCTTGTTGATGCTGAATTTGACTCCAATGGTTCCTTCTCTGTCTAGACTCCCAAATTTCACTCTGGTGGTCGACTTATTAGGAAACAACACCCAGCTCACAATGTCAAAGTCAGCCATCAAATCTCCATTTCTATCCAAATACATTCCTTCTATGGTGTTGTTGTAGATCTGAGGATTCTTCAGGAAATGGTGAAGCTACAGAATGTAAGGAAAGAGGTTTTTACACAACTGGACTCATCTAAAAAGTTGATGTACAGAGATATAAGGAATTTGGCTTATTGAGCTGCAGCCTGTTTTCTTCTCAGGACAATCTGCATAGATTTGTCCTTCAGGTACCAATGGCGGATGTTTTCTTTCCAACGTCTGGCATTCCCAACCAGCCCATATTTTCTTGTTTTCTTGTTTTATTTCTCCCGTTAGTTCTCTTGAAGATAAGCAGATGGCAGAAGGGCAGGAGAAGGGAAATCCATTACCTACAAATATATTTGCTTTCATTATCTGTTGCTTATCCATGAGTTTTCCCCTCCTCCCTGAGATGTCCTGCATAGCTATAGATACATCATTTTGTCTACAGAGATTTATCTTAACATTGTTTGGAGAGTTTCTCCTGTGTACATTGAATAAGAAACACCACAGTGAGCCTTCATTATTTATTTATTTTGGGTCCTGTGTTTTGATTCCACAAGAGAGATAGATTAACAGAGTTGGAAGGGACCTTGTAGGTCATCTAGTCCAACCCCCTGCCCAAGCAGGAGACCCTACACCATTTCTGACAAATGGTAGTCCAATCTCTTCTTGAAGGCTTCCAATGATGAAGTTCCCACAGCTTCTGAAGGCAACCTATTCCATTGGTTGATTGTTCACACTGTCAGAAAATGTCTCCTTATTGTAGAAGACACAGCATCAGTTTGTACAACTCAGTCCTGAGTTGTACACTGTACACTGATAAGTTTAATATTAAATACAATGTTGTGTTATATTATAATAAATTGGAAGATAATCCAAAATACCTTTCTTTTTTGTTTTCATATTGTTTTATTATTAACATATATAAAAAAAGAAATTAACATACATAACATACATGAATCATAATATATAATATATAACAATATACACAATACAAACAATCAATGAGTGCTCCCCGACCCCTCAGGATAATTCCTGCTTCCGGAATCTTAAAGCTTCTTCTGGTGGTGGTATCCCTCTTCCTCCAGAAAAAACATATATTAGGAACTGTTTCCAGATTCCATTGAATTCGTTTTCTTTCATTATGCCCCTCCTTACTTTAATATTGCAAGTCAATTTATCATTTATGGCAATATCCCATACTTCCTTATACCATTCTTCCAAACTGTAATCACCTTGTATCTTCCAGTTCCTAGAAATCATTAAGCTTGCTGCGGTCAAAAAATTTATTATCAATTCTTTAGTCTCTTTTTTGCATTTTATATCTTCCAATAGTGAGAGTAATGCTACCTTTGGTGCCTCTTCTACCTTTATTCCTACAATTTCTTCTATCTCCTTAAACACCATCTTCCACAATTTTTGCACAAATTTACATTCCCACCACATATGTAAATACGTTCCTTTTTCCCCACAACCTCTCCAACAGTTCTGTGAATAGTGCTGATTCATATTGCTTAATCTAACAGGAGTCAAGTACCACCTCCATACCATTTTGTAGTAATTCTCTTTTATTCTTACTGACATATTTCTCAACACTCTTTGTTGCCAAATTCTGTCCCAACTCTGTTGCCCTATTTGTATCTTCAAATCAGTTTCCCATACCATCTTTCCTAAATTTCCCCTCTCCTCTTCCTCCAACAATATTTTATAGATTTCACTCATTAAGCCTTTTATCCCTTTATTTTCTTCCTTTACAATTTGATTTTTTTCAATTAATTCCTCAAACCTCATTAACTCTCTACACTCTTCATTTTCTCTTATCCAATTTTTAGTCCATTGTTTCACTTGGCTATAATTTAACCAAGACAACCGTTTTCCTCCTAGAACCTCTTCCAATTCCCCACGTGTCCTCATTCCTCCTAACCATTCCCTTAGTTTTATTTTATTTTTCTCTTTTAAAATTTCATTCACTTTATTCTTCAAATTCCCTGGGAACTTTTCCAAAATTACTACCGCTGATAATGGAGAGTTCTTCGGAAGCAACCTCCCTTTATATTTACTCCAAACTTCCCAATGAAACTTCAGGAGAGGATTGTTATGCTCCCTTTCTACAAGCATCAAATTCTAGAATCTAAAGAAAGAAAAGCTCAAAGCACATGAAGTAAAATACATGAAGTAAAATAATTGTAGTGGTGTGTGACAACATAGGCAAGATATAATTTGCCATTCACAATGCTGGAGGCCAAATGTAAAAGAAAGAGTAATTCAATATTTAATGTTACACGTAATAACAGCGTCAATGGAATTACATATGCACAAAATTGGAAAAACCAAAGTATACCAACAGAGGAAATGGTAATAAAGAAAATATTAGAATGTGCCAAAATGAACAGGTTAACGATGGAAATTAAAGACAAAGGAGAAACAGCCTATTACTAAAATATGGGGCCTATTGGCTAGATAATAGATGCAAAGCTTAGAAAATGAATGATGAAAGAGAATCAATAAGCTAGAAATGAATACAGGTATAAAACTATATAGAAGAATATATATTGCAAGCAATATTATTATTAGACTGTACATAACTGCAAATTAATATATATATGAGTGCTAAGTGTATAGAGAATTATGATATAACTATGTTATATAACATATGTTATATAATATCAAGTTTCTTTTTTTTCTATGGACTATACTGTATGATTAAGAGAAAAATGGTCATAATTAGGATGTATAACATTATATATATTTAAAAAGGTGCTGATACAACCAGTATATCCTTTCGCCTTTCAGCTCCAATCCAGGAGCCCTCAAGCAACTGCTAGCTGATGACTAACTGATGAAAGCTAATAAGCTTGAAATAGATCTATACTAGTATACTATCTATACTCTCTCCCTTCATTTCTTTATCAGCAAAATATAAATTTGGTATAAAATGGTTTGTCGTGTATGCAAGTCTTGGCATATACGGGTCTTTTCCCGTGTAAGATTGAGAGTATCTTGGCAACATTTCGACGAGGTTTCACTTGTCATCTTCAGGCTGGTGCTTTTGGCTTCATGCTTGTGTGAGCAAAGCATGATCAGAGCTGCCGTCTCTCTATAAATACTGGTGGGGAGGTGGGGAGTTCTGGCTTTGTTGCTGTAAGTGGGTTGGTCGGCTGTGTTGTTACATCTTGATTAGTTAATGGAGTTGATGTTTGCAGATTAGTCAGCTGTTCCATAGCATCCTGTGTAGGTGAGGCCCTGCCTATTAGTCTTTTGTGTTTTAACGCCCTGGGTAATGGCTTGTGTAGTAGCATCCTGAGCTCTATTGTTCTGATGCCCTGAATATTGTGCTGCAACATCCTGGGTAGTTGGCTGTGTTGTAGCATCCTGAGCTTTAGTGTTGTGGCATTCTGAGTTCTGTGATGTGATGTCCTGAGCAGATGGTTGTGATGCAGCATCCCGAGCTTAGGTTTGGCTTCGAGTTTGAGGTCTTGTCATGTATTCATGGCGTGTGTCAGTTTGCTTTGTGTGGGGATTGGAGGGGTGGGTGCAGCAGCTGGTGATGCTGCCGTGGTCTGGCTTCTGGGTGGTGGTTGTATTTCATCTATGGGATGGGTTTGGGTTTTTTTATATTATACATCAAACAAGCATTAAATCTATAGCCATCTACATCACAACGCGAGAAAGGAATAAAATTGTCCCATTACATATATAGGTTAGCCAAGTAAAGCCTATTAGATATACCAAGTGACATGTTTATCAAATACATCAATTTGCAGCTCGATTTGACATCCAATTATACCTTTGACTCCAAGATATATAGTAATCTGTGTCCCCTCGCCCTTTCAGTATCATAGTAAACCAATCTTATTCTGCACAGTTCATTATTTTCTGAATTACTACTTGTTCGGGTGTGCTGACATCCATCTTCCAGTATTGGGCCCATGCTGATCTTGCAGCTATTGTTATATGTAGCAACAGGTCCCATGTCATTCTGTTTACGTTTTTGGCTCTTATCCCTAATAAAAATACCTCAGGACACAATTGTATATGCTGCCCCAACATCTCATTAAGTCATTTCTGAATATTCTTCCAAAATTTCATTGCCTCTCGACAGGTCCACCATTGGTGGAAGTATGTGCCTTCTTTAACGTCACATTTCCAATAAACTGAGGGTGTTCCCAGGAACATTTTAGCGAGTCTGGCCGGTGGTAAATGCCATCGATATGTCATTTTATATATATTTTCTTTATATGTTATTGACCGGGTTAATTTAATATTCTTAGTCCAGATTTCGTTCCACCTCTCAGGCTCTATTGAATGACCTAGATTTTATTCCCAGGCATGAACCGAAGTCTTCGCACAGGTTTGGGTTTGAATCTGGTGAGGATGATTGGTGGTGGCGTCATGTGTTGTCTTGGGTCCAGTGTCACTTTTCGTGGCTGGGACTCGTTTGTTGACTAGGGCTAGTTTCCAGATGTCTGGTAGGTAGGAGGTATCATCACATTTATTCATGTTATGGGGGTGTTTCTCTATTTCTATGGCTTCCATGATTATTCTCTTGTTGAAGTGTTCAGTTTTGGAGATTAATTTGGAGATCAACACAGCCAACCAACCCACTTACAGCAACAAAGCCAGAACTCCCCACCTCCCCACTAGTATTTATAGAGAGACGGCAGCTCCGATCACGCTTTGCTCACACAAGCATGAAGCCAAAAGCACCAGCCTGAAGATGACGAGTGAGACCTCATCGAAACGTCACCAAGACACTCTCAATCGTACACAGGAAAAAACCCGAATACGCCAAGACTTGTATACTTGTACCCATGAAAATCTATGAAAACAAATATCTTACCTCTACGGGGAGAAAGCCTTCCTGCTGACCAGGACCTATGAGAAACTCAAAGTCCAAAGAGCTACCATCTTACATACCAACAAACTCCACAGACTAGAAAAACACCAGAAGCCCAACCCCCCTCCACAGCAACTCATGAAACAAACAGTACATAACATATCAGACAGGATCTTCACCATAACAGAAACCAATGTCCTTTCCAAAGGATTCAACTTTGCAGTTGCCCCCAAACGCATCCCTACTGAAAATATCATATGCAGAGTTGAAGCTAGGCTCACCAAAATCAACCTAGATGAAGCCAATAAAATCAGACTTGAAGTCACCAACGTCATCTGCTCCAGCAATCCACCCAGAAGCAACTTACATAAAGAAGAACAAAAAGCACTCACCAACTTGAGGAAAGACAATCACATAATCATTTTCCCAGCAGACAAAGGTAATGCCACAGTGGCCATGAACACATCTGACTACCAAGCCAAACTATCCAACCTACTCCAAGACCCCATTTACAAACCTCTAAACACAGACCCCACCACCTACCTGGAAAAAACCACCAAATCCAAAATAAAAGCCTTTCCCATCAGTGAAGAGATCTAGCAAAGAATCATCTCCAGAGAGAAATCATCCAGATGCCCCAAGCTCTATGGCCTCCCCAAGATACACAAAGAAGGAACACCACTCAGGCCATAGTCAGCTCCATAGTCTCACCTCTACAGAATCTTGCCAAATTTCTTGCCAAACAACTTCAGCCCTACGCAGAATCCATCACCTCACACGTACAAAACTCATTCCTCTTCATAGAAACAATAAAGAAACAAAACCTACAACCCAGTGACCTACTTGTGAGCTTCGATGTCATATCCCTCTTCACCCAAGTGCCTATTAAAGAAGCCTTGACAGCTATCCAAAACACATACAACCCCCCTAAGCACATCCTAGACCTGACCAACCACTGCCTAACCAGCACATACTTCATCCACAATGGACAAACATACAAAAAGGTAGAAGGAGCACCTATGGGATCACCCCTCTCACCTGTCATCGCAAACCTATACATGGAACACTTTGAAACCAATGCTTTAGATAAATCTGAACACAAACACAAACAATGGCTTGGATATGTAGATGGCACTTTCATAATTTGGCCACAGGGAAAGGACAAACTAGACAACTTCCTCACACATCTCAACAGCCTGCACCCCAAAATACAATTTACTATAGAAATATAAGCTAACAACCAACTCCCCTTTCTGGATATCGGCTCCCTAGGACACACCATCTACTGGAAAAAAACACACACCAACCACTACTTAAACGCACAATCACATCACCACCCTGCACAGATCAACTCCGTAGCCAAGACTCTCATCTCCAGATCCAAATGCCTAGCCAACAAAGACCACCTGAAAACTGAACTACACACTCTCACTAATGTATTAATCTCTAACGGATTCAAAAGAAACACAATTATCAACCTAATCCTAAGGGAGACAGCCCCCAAGAACTGAGACACAGAACAGGACAATGGCATCACCCTCCTCCTTTATATCAAAGGCACCACAGATAAAATCAGCAAAATTCTCCACAAACACAACATCAAGACAGTCTTTTGCCCTGACCAAAAAAATAGCCAACATCTTAAGAAACCCCAAAGACAAGATCCAGCTAGAAAACCAAGGAGTCTATGAAATACCATGCAAAATCTGCCCAGCCACATACATTGGACAAACCAATAGGAGAATAAATGCACGCATCGTAGAACACAAGAAAGCAGTCAGAAAAGAAGAAAAAACTTCCTCCCTTTTCCAGCACTTTAAAACAATAGAACATGAAATTGATTTTGAAGGAACCAAATTAATCTCCAAAACTGAACACTTCAACAAGAGAATAATTATGGAAGTCATCGAAATAAAGAAACACCCCCATAACATGAATAAACATGATGATACCTCCCGCCTACCAGACATCTGGAAATCAGCCCTAGTCAACAAACGAGTCCCAGCCATGAAAATTGACACCGGACCCAGGACAACACATGACGCCACCACCAATCATCCTCACGAGATTCAAACCCAAACCCATCCCATAGACAAAATACAACCACCATCCAGAAGCCAGACCATGGCGGCATCACTAGCTGCTGCACCCCCCTCTGATCCCCACACAAAGCAAACTGACACACGCCATGAACACATGACAAGTCCTCAAATTCGAAGTCAAACCAAAGCCCGGGATCCTGCATCACAACCATCCGCTCAGGACATCACATCACAGAACTCAGAATGCCACAACACTAAAGCTCAGGATGCTACAACACAGCCAACTACCCAGGATGTTGTAGCAGAGTACTCAGGACATCACAACAATAGAGCTCAGGATGCTACTACACAACCCATTACCCAGGTCGTTAAAACACAAAAGACTAATAGGCACACAGCCAAAGCCTCACCCACACAGGATGCTACGAAACACCTTACTAATCTGCAAACATCAACTCCATCAACTAATCAAGATGTAACAACACAGCCAACCAACCCACTTATAGCAACAAACCCAAAACTCCCCACCTCCCCACCAGTATTTATAGGGAGATGGCAGCTCCGATCATGCTTGCTCACACAAGCATGAAGCTGAAAGCACCAGCCTGAATATGATGAGTGAGACCTCATTGAAAGGTCGCCAAGATACATATATATAAAGTTAAAATCTCAGGTGTTTTCCCGCGTCATTAAAAGTCTGTTAAAATACTTAAAATCCTGGCTAAAATCCCAGCTTAAAATCCTCTAAAATCACCACAAAACACTTTGTAAGGTTTTTTAAAAACTTCAGCTAAAATCCTAACCAGCACTTTAAAGGTTTTTTGGCAATGTTTCTGGAAATGTTTCGGGAAAACACCTGAGATTTTAACTTTTTACATACACACACCCGTGAAAACTTGAGATATATATACATACATACCCGGGAAAAGACCCGAATACACCAAGACAGACATACCTGTAGCCGTGAAAATCTACAAAAACACACACGCACACACACACACACACACATCTGGGATGCCTACCAGAATCCTTTCCTCTCTACAGCAGACAGATAATAATAGAGAACCTGAGAAAGCTAGGCCTGTAACACGTAGCCAAACAGCCAGGATGAGGAAGCAGGAAGAAAAACTGCTGTCCTCCAATCAGGATACAGAGTTACAGGCTAACCAGCATACGTCAGCAGCAGCAAACCTAGAAAAGCGACAGCTCCGACCTCGCAACATACCCATAGCTTCTAAACTAAACAAGAGCCTGAAGATGACAGGGTTATGAGCCTGTCAAAATGTTGCTAGAAAGAAAAACTTTTAAGGTACTGGTAGGATTTTAGCGAAGGTTTTAAAGGACCTTGTAGAGTGCTCTGTAAGGATTTTTGGAAGATTTTAAGCTAGGATTTTAACCAGAATTTCAAACATTTAAACTAACTTATTTAACATGAAGTGGGAAAACACCCGAGATTTTAATTTTTTGCACACACACACACACACACACACACACACACACACACATTATATATATTTGTGTGTGTGTGTGTGTGTTTTCTGAGGTTTTCACGGAGAGAAACCATATATATATGTATATGAAAGAGGAGGGCAAGGGATCTTATGAAAGAAAATGATTCATAAAAGGTATTTTTTTCTCAATGTATATGACATTTCTCAAAGAGTATTTTGTGATGTTCACCATTAGATGTTGCCCTTAGCAACATACATGGAACTGATAAGGAAATACCTGCCATGGTTGAATGTTTTCAACTTCCACCTTGTCTTTTCTCTCCATCCTTGTCCTCTGGGATTGGGGTGAATTGACCACATTTAAGGCATGTGCCACAATCTGGATGGCATTGTAAGTTAAGGAGCTATCTAGAGAGAAGATCCTGTCAATCTTCTGCTGAGGTAGAGTCTCCAAGTTCTCTTTCTCTGTACACCTTGTCCAGCCTTTCACAGACAAGGCAGGCTTCCCATATGAACAGTGAAATTTCTTAGTCATAAATGCTTCAATAAAATAATAGAAATCTATGATATCATCAAATTTGGTCCTTTGGCTGGTCTGGATAAGAAAAGAAAAAATAATATGGGTGTATCTGAAAGAGAAAGTATTATATGATAATTCAATGGTGAGATCCCACAAAGCGGTTGTGATCCAAACTATCCCTTCAATAGGCTTTCGCAAGGAATTTAATATCTTTTCTAGGAAAAAGGCTCCCTCGACGAACGTAAACTCTGAGTAATAAACAAATACATTGATTTGGGCCCACAAGTTCAAAACAGAAATCAGATACTTGAAGTTCTCATCATTAAATAATACGATTTGTGAAAAAACAACACAGATGCCATTCTGAGCCAGCACAGGAACGAAAGTCCTAATGAAATGTTCTCCATTATCGGTGTCTGCAGCAAAGACGCCAATGAATGTCCATCGAAAATACAGTAGCAGTTTAACAATCCCCAGGTTTTGAGCACCTTCTTTGGGGACAGTCCGATAGAAAAAAGGTAACTGAGTTTTATCACTCAGGATCGGTGAAATATAAGTGTAGCTGATCTGGAGTGAAAAAAAAGGAGATTTATGTTTTATTTGGGGTTTTTACTATTCTGCTCTATGGAGTAGAGAGTTGGTCTCTGACAGAAAACCACTTGAAGAAATGAGAAGCATTTGAAATGTGGATTTACAGATGGCTTTTACGTATAAACTGGGTTAACAAAAATGACAAATGAGGAGGTGATAAGCCACCTGGGAAAGCCAAGGGAAATCATCAAAGCCATTAAAAAGCAAACGTTAGAATATTTTGGACATGTGATGCGACACCCAGAAAAATACGGCATCCTTCACTTAATCCTCCAGGGCAAGATTGAAGACAAACGAGGTCCAGGCAGAAGAAGAACATTGTGGCTTCAAAACCTAACGGACTGGTTTGGACAAAACTCAGCAACACTTTTTCATGTATCTGTTGACAAAAATAGGATTTGCCATCATGATCACCAACGTCCGATGACGGATATTGCAGAAGAAGAAGACCTATTAGATCCTGAAAAGATAAAGTCAGAGCTTAGGTAGTGGCTGGAAGATTCCAGCCTACCTTGGTGATTTAATAGGGGATCAGAAATGCAGAAAACGTAACAATGGATGTTAAGAAGAAATCCAGATCTCATTTTCTGAAACGCTGATGCTTCTTCAGAGCCTGCACAGTGCAAGATCTGAGCAATGTGAAATATTACAAATTAATATTTGTACTCAATTATGATTGTATCAATATTGTTCTTGTCTCTTGTATCTTAATCCATGCTTAATTAACATTTTTAAGGAGAAAATCTCCTTAACTGCTCTGGAATAAACTTGCAGCCATTCACTGGCTCTATACCTGTGGGATTTTGTAGATGCCCAATATGGCAGCCATAAGGATGGATATATCAGAGCTGGTCTCTTCCAGTAGAACCAGCATGTTTCTCTTCCTTCCACAGCTGTAGTTGGGAACATTGGCCTCTCCAGTCGAAAGCAAATCCAACAGACCATCCAATGTCAACATTTTGTCTCGAAAGTTGTCATGGAGGTCATAACCCAGGGTGAGGTTGGGCAAGAAAAGAGGATCTTTATTGATTTCCTGAATGGCAAAAAGGAAGGACAGAATTTTCCAGTACATCACACCTGTGTTCCTGAAACGATACATGGATTTTGCCATGATGTTACATTCAGTGAAATCATCAACCTAGAAGTAAGGAGAAATTTCCTGACAGTGAAAGCAATTAACTGGTGGAAGGGCTTCCTTCCCGAAGTTGTGGATGCTCCATCACTGGAGGTTTTTAAGAAGAGATTGGACAGCCATTTGTCTGGAATGGTATAGGACAGTGATGGCTAACCTTTTTGCCATTGCGTGCCAGGAAGGGGAGGAGGGGGAAGTCCATGTGCGTGTGTGCCCACACCCATAATTCTATGCACCCTGCCCTACGAATGTGCGCGAAACCCCCCACCATCCTAGCTACTGTCCGTTCTTCAAGAGTCTCTGGAGGTTGGGGACAGCAAAAACGTCACTTCCTGTCCAACCGGGAGTTGGGGAATGGGCCATTTCAGGCCTCTGGAGGGCCTCTGAGGGAATGGAGAAGGCTGTTTTCGCCCTCCCCAGATGCATAGAGAGTGTCTTGAGCCAGGTGAGAATGAAAAACGGGCCTTCCCCGCCCCCCGAGGCCCTCCGGAGGCAGGAAACAGCCTGTTTCCCTACTTCTGGTGGGTCCATGAGGCCCAAAAATCAGCTGGCCGGCATGTGCATGTGCACCAGAGCTGAGCTCGCATGCCCAATCGATATGGCTACACATGCCACCTGTGGCACAAATACCATAGGTTCGCCATACGGTCTCCTGCTTGTACAAGGGATTAGACTAGAAGACCTACAAGATCTTCCCACCCAACTCTGTTATTCTCTTAATGCATTTCATATGTGCTATTTTGATTGCACAGGTTTTTGTCCCCAAAGTTCCTCTTCTCTACTTAGATTATTTGAAAGTCAAAACAGACACACTCCAGACAATCTGGGCACTGTTGTCACTTGCTCTATTCGCTCAACCTCAGTTTGAGAAGTCAAAAAACATCCCAGGAAAAGATTTTGAGAAACCATGTCTGAAAATGTAGCTCAGAAATCTGCATGGACCTCACCATGTAGGAACCAGGATTTGAGATTCCATCAAAGGGCCATTATGCATGTATTACATTTTTAAAGTGTGCATGTATGGGTGTGTATGAGATTGAATGTTTGAATGAAGTTGGGGCAGAAAAGAAGGCATTTAAGAATTGAACAGAAGTACCAGCTTTCCCACTTTCTCTTGAGTAAATGGTCTCAATCTCTGTTTGCTTGAGAGAGTGGATAGAGAAAACAGAGGGCCTGCTCAAAGCACTTTGGTATCAGTGGAACCAGAGGTGAGTCAAGAAGGAGCATCTGAAGATGCCCATGTCCACATCAGGGAAACAACAACTAGTTGTGGCGAGTTTGGAGAAATCCATGGATCATTGAAGAAAACAATAGCAGAGAATTTGGGAGAAAGACTGGAGGCACCCAGGAGGTCACAGCTGATGTCTTTGGAATTGCTGGTTCTATCTTTCTGGAAAATTTATCCATTCAATTTATTAGATTTATGAGGCATGCCAAACTACTACTCTGAAATAGCATTTTAGTTTCCTGGCTACTGTAGCAACACCAGATGATGATGATGATGATGATAATAATAATAATAATAATAATAATAATAATAATAATAATAATAATAATAATAATAATAATAATAATAATATAATATTTATTTATTTATTTGCCACCCATCTCATCCAAAGGAGACTCTGATAGAGAGCTAACTTCTACGAAAGACTCAAAAAGAAATCAGCCTTTTCTCTGAATTGGGACTGACCAATTAGAGCCTCCTGTCCTTTTCTTTGATGGCCATGCTGAGACCATAACCATGACCTCCAAAGCTATGCCCTAGAGCTCACTTTAACAGCTGTCAGGTTTAATGCCAAAAAGGCATTAAGAGTTTTAACCTAATTTTGCGAAACTTCTTATTGACATTGAATTGTTAACTAGTGCATTCAAAACATTTGCCTGACTTATTCTCAAATACAGCTCGTCTGCCTGGAATCCACACTATATATCAGACATTAATATAATTGAGCGAGTCCAGAGGTATTTCACGAGAAGAGTCCTCCACTCCTCTACTCACAACAGAATACCTTATGCCACCAGGCTTGAAATTTTGGGCTTGGACAATCTAGAACTACGCTGACTATGGTCTGACCTAAGCATAGTAAACAAAATTGTCTGTTACAAAGTCCTACCTGTCAAAGACTACTTCAGCTTCAACCACAATAATACACAGGCAAACAATAGATACAAATTTAAGGTAAGCCGCTCCAAACTCGATTGCAGAAAATACGACTTCAGCAACAGAGTGGTCAATGCCTGGAATGCACTACCTGACTCTGTGGTTACTTTCACAAACCCTCAAAACTTTAACCTTAAATTGTCTACTGTGGACCTCACTCCATTCCTAAGTGGTCTGTACGGGGGCATTCAGAAACGCACTAGCGTGCCTACCATCCCTGTCCTACCATCCCATTTATTTGTACTCATCTCCTGTGTTCATGTCCATACTTATACCACTTTTCTCGTACATGTTTGACAAACTAAATAAAATAAAAAATTAAAATAAAATAAAAGCTCACTGCCTTCCTCCGTCCCCATTTTTCCTCAAAGGCAACATAATATAACATCAATCAACATCCTGAGACTTACTGATGAACCTTTTTAGAAGGACTCAAACTGAAATTCTGCAGCTCAAGGTGTATATTATTTGTTGCAGAGAAGAGCCCACCGATGAGATGATCTCCTGGCCTGTAATGATTGAGTGGGTCTCTTTCATCCCTTCCCAAAGTCAAGAAGCACTTGGTACCGAGCATCCCACAGGCTGCCTGGGGCAACAAAAGCTCCATCAGAAGCAGAAGCAGTGGGTTCATCTCTGGGTTAGCCGAAGGAATCCCCTGCCTTGCATCTGATCTCAGAATCAGGAGAGCAGAAGCATTTGGAGACATTGAAAGCAGATTGCTGCAAGACTGACTTTTCTAATATAATATGAAGTCCAGAGAGAACTTCCCCAATGATGGAAACTGGACCAATGCAGCAGCAGAGCTCCTGGTGTCCATGAAGCTAAGTCCAGCTTTCCAGGGTGACAAGACAACTTATACACTAACTTTCCTGATGCTGAATGTGTTGCTGCTGAGTCTGTTGACCTCCTTCAGACAATTTCCAGAGGGAAAAAGAATCCCTTGACATTTAGCAAGAAGGCAAGAAAGAAATCACTATCGTTCTAATAATTAGCTGGGGAAGTAGGAGTTTTGCAAAGTCCTCCCTGCAGGGTGAACTGGGATCCAACTGAAAAAGTCCCAATATAACTCAATGTAATGGATTCCCAGA